>OVAN01004114.1:0-26803 GCA_900406275.1 Anastatica hierochuntica
AAATCACTCCAAGTTTTACTCTTCTTCTTCGATTTTGAACACTTCTTCTTCTTCGGTTTCGTCGCGTTTCAGAAAGAAAAAAGAAGAAACTGTTTTTTTTTTAAATTAGATTGTAAATATAATAGGGTATCTATCGGATTTTGGATTTGGGTATGGAGTATCCATTTAACCCTGGTTGGATCTGTAAATACTCAACACTGTCATTTTTTTTTGGTCATTTTACAATTGTTTCGTTTTTTTTAAATTACAAAATGTCTAATTTGTGGGGGAGTATTTTGGCTCTTACTTTTGCAAATAAGAGTATTCTACCTTTTGATCCCTCTTTGTTCGCGTGAAGATAATTTTCAAAATTAGGGTTTTTTATTTGTGGGCTAACTGTTCCCATCTCCATCGTAATCTTCACCTTCTCCTTCAATTCGACATCTCTGTCAATTTGTTATGAATCTGCTCTTCCTCTGTAGACGCAATTCGAAGAATTTCTTCTAGATTCTACCTCTTATTATTAGCTCAGCCCCGAACTGAAAATTTTCCTGGATTTTCGAGGTCATTGTTCAAATCCACCCATTTTGTGTTCTGCTTCCGTTGATGAATGACCCTCTTATGTTTTCTTGTATTTCGCAGGTTGTAAGCTGAAGTCTTTGTAGTCTGTAATGGTGTCTGTGATGATCTCATAGCGAGTATGCCAGGCATTCCGCTTGTGTCTCGTGAAACCTCTTCGTACGTTCTCTTTCACTATTCTGATTACGCCCATTAGATTAAAGCTTAAGACCTTTCATTTTTGAAGTATGCTTATGGATTTTCGCTACAATAGTTGATGACAGAAAGCTGACGCACTGTGATTCGTACTGACCCTTTTTTTTGTAATTTGGTTTTGGGTTTCTACAATTCCGATTGGTGATGAATCAGTTCATCAAGAAGCACAGACCAAATGTGCCATGAGGACTCACGTTTGCATATTTCTGAAGAAGAGGAGATTGCTGCTGAAGAGAGCCTTGCAGCATATTGCAAGCCTGTAGAACTCTACAATATTCTTCAGCGACGTGCCATCAGGAATGTATGGGTTTCTTTAACCATTACCTTTTTGTTTTTCTCTAGAGGAATGTGTATGACCTTGCGCAAGCGCACTGACACATAGCTCAGTTGGTCTATCATGATTGTTGGTTTATCTTTGACATTGAAAATTCCCATGGAAATTTAGTTTGAGTCGATTTCATTTGTTATAAGTAAACATGTGAAATCTTGCTATGTAGTCCATCCTAACTATTACTCTTCTGTCTCCCCTACGTAGCCCTTGTTTCGTCAGCGATGTTTGCATTATAAGATTGAGGCAAGACACAAACGGAGGTATTTTTTCTCTGTTTCAGAATCTCCACTATTTTTGTTTGTGTTATATCCCAATGATTCACTCGGCACCTGAATACTTTCTAAGTTCTCGAGAAGATGTTTTCGAGACATCTGACTGTGCAGAATGTTATTCCACCGGTGGATAGTAATCAATTCTTTATTGCTGTGCAGAATACAATTGACTGTGTTCCTTTCGGGCACTATAGATACTGGGGTTCAAACTCAAAAACTGTTCCCTCTGTATATTTTGTTGGCAAGACTCGTGTCCCCTAAGCCTGTCGCCGAGGTTCGCGTTTAAACCCTGGAAAAATTGGATTGATCTCTATCTGATGTCATTTGTTACTTATCTTTTCATTGCTAACATTTCTTTTGAATTCTCAAATTATAGTATTCTGCAGTATATAGGTTCAGTAGAGCATGTATCCTAACTGGTGTCCTGGGGGTTGATGGAGTTAGTCAAGCCCAAGCCAACTTTCTTCTCCCTGATATCAATAGACTTGCGTTGGAGGCAAAATCAGGATCACTCGCTATCTTATTTATCAGCTTTGGTGATTAAGATTTACTGATGTACAAAATTACTTGGAGACATCTATATATGTGCAGTATCCAGATAAACTGATCAAATTATTTTATTTTTGTAGCTGGTGCGCAAAAATCTCAATTCGGCATCGATTCAGGCAAGATCCATACAGGTATTTCCATTTTTCATCAATACTAAAAAATTTAATTTAAGAAATGGTATCGTTATTTGGACATGCCATCTTTTTCCATGATATTGTCTGGAAATGGAGATGCTTTGATCTAGTTATAGGAGTTCCTGATAGTCTCTTTCTTCTCTAACCCTATCATCATGGGAGTTTTGTTTCTAGCAGGAAATATAGGAGGTCATTGCCTATGGAGCAAAATACCTCTGCAATCGCTCTATGCGTCGTGGGAGAAATCTCCAAACATGGACTTGGGACAGAGGGTGGTCTCAGTCTCTCTTGTTGACATGCAACCTTGCTTCATAAAGGTAACATTGCCTTAATTTTTTTTAGTAGGCTCTCTAAAGAAGTTCTGCTCTTCCCTTTTCTAAGATTCTTTGTTCCTTATAGTGAATTTAGGACTCTGGATTTAACCTCTTTCATGTAATTTGAAAAAGTAATTTGGAAGCAATTTTGCTACTGTGAATTTTCTTTTTGCTGTTAGTTTAAAATATTGACCATTTAAATGAAAATAATACTGGTATAACTTGTCCATCGCTGCAGCTAAAGTCTATGAATGAGGAAAAGTGTGTCTCAATTCAGGTTCCAAGCAATCCTCTCACCTCGGTAACTTTGCAAGCTTTGCTATACTTCCACCCTTTATTCCAAAAATTTATGTAATAGTATCTTATAATTCCTGTACGTCTTGTTTGAAGAGCTCACCTCAGCAAGTGCAAGTCACCATATCTGCAGAAGAGGTTGGGGCAACGGAAAAATCTCCCTACAGTTCATTTTCATATAATGACATCTCGTCCTCTTCATTGTTGCAAATTATCAGGTGACTTCAGTTTCATCTACAATACCTTTCCCGCTCTTTCAGCTCTCTTACCTCATCTCAGTATGATGTCTTGTAATTGTAGAAATTCTTGTGACATGTATGCTATCTAGAGTTAGTTTTCCTGAATTGTGGTTGTCCCCTCTTTTAAGGGAAGTGTTACCTACAACTTATTATGTCTATGTCTTCACGTTGACTCTAACCCACTCTGCTACATTCATTGTATAGGTTGAGAACACGGAATGTAGTTTTCAATTACAGATACTATAACAACAAATTGCAGAGGACTGAAGGTATTTTGTATTATCCCTGCCCTGTTTAATACCTATATATTTATGTTTATCCCTTCGTGTTTCAAATTACTTTGTTGGATTCTTTTTGCTTTTTGTCTTGCAGTAACTGAAGACTTTTCTTGTCCATTCTGCTTGGTTAAATGTGCTAGTTTCAAGGTGGACTTTCATCTCCATTATCATTCATACCTTTCAGTCAAAGATACAGCTGTAGTGGCTAGTCTTTGTTCTAATGCCATCTTTTCTTTTGTTCTCAATCATGTGTAGGGCCTGAGATATCACTTGACGTCATCTCATGATCTTTTCAATTTCGAGTTTTGGGTTTGTAACTTCGAAATTCAGTTTGCTGTTGCTCATTATATTTTTTTTATGGGTGCCGCTGATCTGCGCTGTTTGGTTTTTAGGTTACCGAAGAATATCAGGCTGTAAATGTCTCGCTCAGGACTGAGACAATGATGTCTGAGGTTAGAGGATCTTTTTTCTCGATTTTTGTCTGTTAGTTTCTCTGCCTTAGATTTTTTAGGTTTTTGACAATTTCAGTTTTGAAACTAATATCTTCAAATGAGTTGTTGACACTTTGAGTTGCTTAATAAAAAAAACTGGAATGTTTCATTGTTATGATCTCTGCTATTGCCCTCGATGACATGAAGAGAATAAAATCACAATGACATTGCTGGTGCCCTCTAAATTTTGTGGCCATCAAAGGTGGATTGTAGAATAAAGTCAGGATTAACATGGGAATTTCAAACCTTTTTGAAGTAGTTTTTGTAGATTATATTCAACGCCTTTGTATTTTTTTCCAATTTGATGATTACTCATAGCATAGCGTTCTAAATGTAAATGTTCACTACATACCTCGCAGACTAATGACGACCGTGTTGATCCAAAGCAGCAAACATTCTTTTTCTCGTAAGTTACGTGGCCTAGTGTGTTGCCTTTACTTTCTTACTAGCATTTGGCTGTCAGTCTTTCAGACCATAATTATTTTGCAATATGAAAGTTCAAAGAGATTCAGACGTAGGAGGCATAAAAGTCAGGTACGAAGCTCAAGGCAGGGGCATCATCTTGGATTAGGTTGTGCTGTGCTAGATAAGACTGATGGTATGTTTTTAATTGAAATGAATAACCACTGGGAGTTTTAGTATTGGCTTATTTTACGACAAAAGCCTGCCTTAGTTTTATATTTAGTAAATTACTTTCTTATATGCCTTCGACAACATTGGATTATCTGGAATAGCCTTTTGCATTTTTATTTTCAGATGCTCATTCTGTTAGGAGTGAGAAGAGCCGAATGCCACCTGGAAAGCATAACGAAAGAATTGGGGGTGCTGAGTCATCTGGTCAAAGAGTTCCTCCTGGCACGAGTCCTGTAGACGGGCAATCATGCAATGATCCAGATTATGTGCAGTCGATAGCTGGAAGCACGATGTTGCAATTTGCAAAAACAAGGAAGCTATCTATAGAACGGTCGGACTTGAGGAAGTATGTTTGAGTTCTTTGTCGTTTTATCCACCTCTTCTTAAAATTTCTTTCGACAACATATGTTTCATGCTTTGAAATCTCTGTCATAGCTGCATTACTAGTAGCTTGCTAATCCCAAATTATGTACGTGAGTTTTTTCATCCTTTTTTTCTCCTCCAGCCGTAGCCTCCTTCAGAAGAGACAGTTCTTCCACTCACATCGAGCTCAGGTGATCTACTTCTTTAGCTCTCTAGCTTTTGAAGATTGCAATTGATTGTGATTTGACTGTGTACTATCGCAGCCCATGGCTCTAGAACAAGTACTTTCTGACCGAGATAGTGAAGATGAAGTTGATGATGATGTGGCAGATTTTGAAGATAGAAGGGTATGTTTTAGAATTTGACATTTTCACTGCTTTAGCTTACTTTTTTTTTTGATTCGGATGTGCTGGATGTAGTTCAGTAGTTTGGTGTGGAAGGGAAAGGTATTTGAAAATTGGGCTGGGTCAAATGTTTTATAAAAGCATAATTTGTTATTAAATTAGTATGCTAGAGATATCAATAGGAAATATGTGAGCAAGCCTGATGCTTTAATATGGAACAGTAGAATAAACAGAACAATGTACTTTTCACTTGTTAAAAGAAGTGTTTGTTTGTTCTCGGTTCTAACATTTGTTAGACTGATTCTCCATTAGTTTACACTACAGTGAATAATTTGCTTCCTTTTGAAACATGTCTTTCTTTCTTTCAGATGCTCGATGATTTTGTTGATGTGACTAAGGATGAGAAGCAGATAATGCACATGTGGAACTCGTTTGTGAGGAAGCAGCGGTATGTTTGATATCTTTTCAGTACATGTGATGTCGAGTCTTAGAGCAAACGAAACTAGTATGTCACATGTGTAATAGGTTTGTGGATATTTGTGGACCTTGACACTGGTATTTTGACACACTGCAGAGTATTAGCCGATGGTCACATTCCATGGGCATGTGAGGCGTTCTCAAGATTACACGGACCCATGATGGTTCAAACACCGCATTTGATTTGGTAAAAGAAGTCTCATTTTTCCTCCAATTGTTTTGTCAAGTGTTTCAGAGAAAGTTGGATTATGTTGATAAAAATGGTGAGAGTAAATGTGTAGGTGCTGGAGAGTGTTCATGGTGAAACTTTGGAACCATGGTCTCCTTGACGCTCGAACCATGAACAACTGTAATACCTTTCTTGAACAGCTTCAAAATTGAAGACCCGGAAACCACTAATTAAGCATAAAATATGAAAGTTTAAACGTTGGGGAAAAAATTGAGAAAGAGGGAGAGAAGAAGAGAGTTTTGGATCTCATTATTGACTAGTTTTTGTGTTTAAAGAGAAAGAGAAAAGGCATCTTTATGCATGGAATGTCTTCCCCCTCCTCTTTTTCGTTTGAAGAAATGTGTACATTGGCGCTTTCAGCTTTCGACGTTTGTTATTCGGAGTAGTTTATACTAATATATGATGTTCTTTTTCATTTAGTATTTCTATTGGATGTTGTAGGCAAGCATCTTGGGTTGTATGTTGAAAGAAAAGTGTTTGGCATTGGATGAATCCGAGTTGCATTTCCGGTTTCTAAGTCAAGTTTTCGGCCACTACGGCTTACTAAAAGACATTGTGACCTATGGTGAGTGTAACGGATCCGTCTCCTCTTCTTTAGGAATGTTATTTACTTCTTCTCGTATACTGTCTAATGGGTGACGACTCATTTGGGAAAATAGACCAACAAGTCTAATAAGGTTACTGTCTACCTACTGTATTATATGGTCTTAGAAACACTATGATTATTGAAACAGAGCAGATTCTGTCTCTGCCACTAGTACAAATTTAATCGTTCAGAAGTTACAAATAGGAGGCAATCCAACTTTGAAAAACACTTTTGATTCCTCTATTAAGCTTGTATATACCAATTTGAAAATAAAGCTCCCTTCAGGGGATATAATACATTGGATTTGCAAGTTTGAAGGATCGTTGGGACATGGAGGAACCCAACAAATCACTCCATTGATCACCTGAATTGCCTCTAATCCTATACCCTTCTTTCACCATCTCATCCCTCTTCTCAGACTTGTACACTGTCGCCATCTTGTCCTGTTCCTCTGGAGATCTGCGCATTACATAATAAAAAGAAAAAAAAAGAGAGAAAGATTTCAAATGATGAGACATGTCTTCTCATGACTATCTAGTAGATAAAGAGCTACATTGTATGGTATGACCTGAGAATGAGCTTGTCCCAGTTCTGGAAACCAGCATTGATGAGGTTTTCAACAGTGACAAGCCTGTGGCTCTCTTTCCTCCCTGTAAGCAAGAAAACTTTATACCCTAAATCTATCACTCTTTGGTAAAGCTTCAAGCTTGGTGCTATTGCTGGTGCCACCCCTTTCTCTACCCATTTATCAAACTCTGAGTGATCGAATAGCTCAAGCCTGCCACAAAGCTCACCATCATCACATTCTCAATTGCCAAAGGGAACAAGATTGAGATCAATTTCTTTTCTTACCCAAAGCCATGGTCAATGTAATAAGGGAGATTGGACAAGAGGGTCTCGTCGATATCGAATATCCAAATATCTCTACCGTCGCCGGCGAACTCGACGCTGCTTGCGAAGACAGATGCCTCTTCAGAGACTCTCTCCAGATCCGTGACGTAACCTTTACCCATCACGTAGTTCTTGACGTAATCGGCGCATTCCACCGGAATCGTTTTCCACGGCGCGAGATTGTTGGTCTCCGCCGCGAATCGCCAGCTCGTGCAGTGCAAATTGACCTCCTCTTCATTGGATACTTTGTGCCTGGTCTCCATTTTGTCCGACGGGTACTCGAGAATCGACGACGGATTCGGCAAAAGGTATGGATCGTCGGAAAACGCGGAAGAAAACAAGGAAACCACAAGGAAAATAACAAAAATCATTATCATCTGAGAATCAGAAAATCAATGAAAAAAACCCCAAATCAGAAGAAACCGAAACTTGAATCTTCGGAAAATCCAATTGGGTGGGTCTTTAGGAATCTCTTCAACAACTCTTTCACAAAATTTATTGAAAAGGGAATTAGAATCAATCGGCCAAAGGAATCAGAAATCTGAAGAGAAGGAATATAGACAGGAGTGGCCGGTGACGTATATAAAAGTCTCTTCGTTTCGGGCTCGGATCTAAGATTAAATCCGATTAGGTGGATCCGAATATTCGCAGATAGTGTGGTTCACAAGCCTGTCTTTTGATGACGCCTTCTTTTTTTCCTTCCAGTTTCATTTTTCTTTTTGAGAAATTTTGTTGATCTTCGTTCATAAAGACCATCTCCAACCCCACTCCATATTTTACTCCAAAATGGAGTAGAAAATGAAGTAATGAACAAACAAAAAAGTGATTACTCCATATACTCTTATGTGATTTGCTCAACAACTTTAGGAAAAAAGATTAAAACACTAAAATGACTAATTCCGAAAATGCCATAACTCTCTCTCTCTCGGAGGACAAAGATGAGACCAAAAAGTTAGCCGAAGGAGAATTTCTTGTTGAAAAACTAAAGCTGGAGCGATTTCTTACAAGCCGCATTTAGTATGGATAGACATTGAGAAATGTCGAAACCTCATGATGAGATGGACGTTAAGAAATATTTAGAAGAATCAAATGGGCAGATCAAATATGAGAGAATGTATAAATTCATCAAGAGTCGGAATGAAATTCGAGAGTTAATTGAGCTGCTTGAACAAATGCACGAATTTTAAGTTGGGATCTGGAATCTGGAATCAAACAATGGTATTGGAAAATTCTTTGAGAAATTTAGTGTTTGAAAATGCCGACTATTTGGTCTAAAACACCCTCATCAAATGGAAAAATCAATCAAAAAATTATTCAGAAAGGAAAATCTTAAAAATAAATATTAAGAATTTTGCAAGAAGAAAATTAGGATTTTTCTCAAGGGAAACCCTTCTCAACAAACAATGGACGATCCATGGCATGTTTGGATCTGAGTACAACATGATCGGACCCGACTGTGCTGCGTTCAGGCTAGACACGTCCGAAAGCAGCTGGATGTTGCAGCATCCTTCTTGTTTTCTGCAAGCAACTAGAAACATATCTAGTCAGGACAGGACCGTTCGCAAGCTGCGTCCATATTGGCTGTTTTGGGCGGCCGCACACCAATTCCTTTCAGATTGGTTATTTTTACGGTTAGGATACTCGTGCTTGGCGTAACTTCGACCTTACCACCGTCTTAGCTCATTCCCATCCTATATATACCCCCATTACCCTATAGTTCCCTTCCCACACCAAAACCGACCATCAGAAACATAATCCGACCGTAGTAGTCGATCGATCGAAGCGATCCAAACATATATAACCCAATATCTCTCATAACAACATGCATCACATATATCCGATGTGGTGTCAAGTTTCACCCAAAAATGATATTACTGCTGTAAATGAACATCGTAGTTATAGTACTTCAGATTATCGATCCTACGAGGACTTGGATTGTACACTACCAATCTCAGGATTGACTTAAGATAAAACATAAAATAAAAAGATTATTTGGTGAGTGTAAAAAGAAAAGACGACAACTTAAAGTAAATGAAAGGATGTAAGTCAATAGGGAAAAGCTTCACGCATGTAGGATATTCGCAGAGAATCATGCATCAAAGAAACTATAATGTTTAGGGACTAAAATTAAGCAACGTCTAAAACTCGAAAACACTAATTTAGATCCTCTCCACTTTCGAGGTCCGAGATTCTATATTTAAATAACTGAGGGAAAAACGTCTTTTGGACGACCTTGTAGAGATTAAACATGCATTATATGGATACATGTTTCGATAAGTTCACTGAGCCATAGTGATTTACTTTCGAAGCCTCCTTGTAACTCAGCTTGTCAAATATTTAGGTTCAGGTAATTTATCAAGCTTTTGGAATGTAAATCTACCTATGATCAGACTACTAAATACACGTCAAAGTAATCATGCAGTAAGATCAACCGAGATAAAGACAATATGAATCCCTAATCAAACACTAACAACTTATGATGACATGATCTCTTTGAAAAGCCTAAAAATCTAACAAGTGGACTACTCAGATATGGCGTTCGAAAAACAACAAGTAATCATGGAAGAAATCATCATAAATAAGATTAAGAGTATAGAAATCTTCTCTATAACGAAGTATGAAATGAATCTCTCGAAAGAACACTTAGAAACTTGAAGAACAATGATCTCAAAAACCTTTTGACAGCTCTGTTCTTTTTGTAAAATTCGTGGCTCTCCCTATTCTAAAGGCTAAAAACAAGTATTTATAATGCTAGGTCTTCCCAGGTCGTTCTTGGTTATGTCGGTTTTGACGGAATCAAAATCGGTTACGTGAACCGAAATATATGAAGTAAAATCTGTCTTTGACAACGAAATATCTCCAAGATTGGTCTGGGATAAAAATGGACACTTGGCCGGTGCTAAGAATCACGTCACCTGGTTAGAACATGTTAACTGGTACACTTGCTTCATTTCCGAGATAGACATACATGTCTTCGCTTAAATGGTTATGACTTCTTGTTCACAGATTCAAATGACTTCAAACCACTTGCATTTGAAAGCTAACTCAAAATTATATCTTCGTACCGAATTTCAGCTCAATCCAATAAAGGAAAGACCTTCATTCAAGGAGATCTTTCTGATGCTGAGAATCTGTCCAGATTGATAAAATGCAAAACTCAAGTGTTTGAGCTTCTATCTTCTTGATATGTCAATAAAAATTCATTGGAAATATGAATGAGGTCCTATTATCACGTTTCTCCATAATTTTTGATGATTTAACCTGATTAGTCCCTAAAATCACTAATACAAGAAAACTACCTCTAGAGGTTGAAAAAACGTTAAAAACCTGCAAATAAATAAGTAAAAATATAACTAAAAACAATAAAATATTAGTGTTATCAAAATCGTTTGGAACCCCGCTCGAGGGTATAACATGATTGTGATAGTTGATGAATATGTTTTTATGATATGCATAATGATTGTGTTGTATCGTTTGAACCTCTGTTCGGACAGTATAACTTGTTTGTCTCGGGTTTTCTTCGTGAGGAACCCATATTTGATTGCAACGAGTTTTCTTGATGAGGGACTCGTATTATCCTCGAACTTCTAGTTAGGAGAGATCCGTGAGATTCCGACACTCGGGTAGAGTATCGTGAAAGTCATTGGTATCCACATAGAGGTCATACCTTGTCGGGGTCGTACAAAAACTAATCTCGACATGTTATGTTGAGCATGGTGATAGGGTTAGTTACCCTCGATCGGTGCGGGCATGGTGCATGATGATGTGGCAAGGTTGATACGAGCCATGACTTTTTAGACTTTGTATCTAGAGTCAATGGGTGCAAGAAGGGATAAGGGAAGGTTTAATGTGGACACTACAAGAAAACTGTCGATTTGGGACTGAATTTTGCAACTACAAATATAGTCACAAAATTTGAGACTACTTTGCGACTAAATAGCGACAAATTAACGACTGCATATTGAGCCGACGTTAAGTAGTCGCATAATTACAACGACAACAAACAATCTGAAAAACGTCGCAAATTAGCGACTGAATAGCAACTAAATAAAGAGAAAATTAATGTCGTCACAAAACAGTAGCAAAAATGCGACTGTTTTCTGATAATATCATGTTGTTGCAAAAGTAGTCACAAAGTAGTCATAAATTTACAACTGTTTCGTAACTAAAACTTTCTGTTACACTTTAGTTGCAAAATAGTTAGAAGATTGGTAGGTAAAACACATTGGAAATGATTGAGAAAGTAGGTGTACTGAACTTTAGCGACGACTTATTATTGTCGCAAAGTTGTCTTAAAGTAGTAGGAAAACAGTTGCAAAATTGCGACTACTTTTATGTAGTCGCAAAGCAGTGACAAATATTTTGCCTATATATAGCAAACGACCCTCCTCCACTTCGTATACACCTCACACAAATGAAAGAAAAAAAACACAAAAAAATGTGGAAGTTTTCTCAGGATTGGATGTATAATCAGATTGATCCCCACACACAAAATATCTCGAGTTAGTTCGTGGAAGGTGTAGTTCAGTTCATGAATTTTGCAAGTAGCAAGTCAATCGTACAAAACAATGGAGGTAAGTTTTATTGTCCATGTGAAATGTCAAAATTCAAAACTTTTGTGGGAGAACAATATTGAAGCATTTATATAGTAGAAGTTTTATGCCAAACTATTATGTTTGGTATGTGCATGGTGAAGATTATTACATGGTCGGCGGAGGAATGACAGGTAGTAGTCATGGTTATGTAGATTATTCTAGTGGTAATCATCCGGTAGATTTAGGTGAAGGAAATGCATATGCGAAGCTGGTGAATGATGCATTTCGTGAGCCCTCAAATTTTGATGATTACCAACATCATGAACATGAAAGTTGTCATCATGTTCATGAAGAACCAACACATGAGGAAAAATACGACATGTTAGATGCTGCAAACACACCGATTTATGATGGTTGTCATGAAGGTCATTCACGGTTATCATTGGCGGTTCGGTTTATGAATATTAAAGCAGACCATAATTTGGCAGAAAGTTGTATGGACACATGGGCGGAAACTTTCTCAGAGTACTTACCCGAGGGTAATAATGCAACTAGTTCATACTATGAGACAAAAACGTTGATGCGAAAGATGGGATTGCCGTACTATACATTTGATGTATGTATAGATAATTGTATGCTCTTCTGGAAAGAAGATGAGAATTTGGACCACTATAAGTTCTGTGGAAAACCAAGATACAAGTCGAGCGAAGGGCGAACAAGAGTACCATTCAGTCGTATGTGGTATTTACCTATTACTGACAAACTGAAGAGAATGTATCAATCAGAGAAGACTGCATCAGCGATGAGATGGCATGCTGAGCATGATTCAGAAGACGGGGTAATGTGTCATCCACCTGATGCGGCTGAGTAGAAGAATTTTTAACAGTTCCATCCTTAAGTTGCACATGAAACGCGAAACGTTTATCTTGGATTATGTATAGATGGTTTTAATTTATTTGGTATGTCCAAAAATCATTCGTTATGGCCTGTGATCATGACTCCTTACAACTTACCCTCGGATATGTGCATGAACAAGGAGTATTTGTTTCTTATAGTTTTGAATTCTGGTCCAAATCATCCACGAGCTAGTCTTGATATTTTCCTCCAGCCATTGATCAATGAGTTAAAGGAGTTGTGGTATAACGGCGTTGAAGCATATGATGTGTCATTAAATCAAAATTTTAATCTAAAAGTTGTGCTTCTATGGACTATAAGTGATTTCTCGTCATATGGTATGTTGCCGGGACGAAAAACACATGGAAGATTGTCGTGTCCGATTTGCATGGATGACAAAAATGCTTTTCAGTTTCCGGCCGGTCAGAAGACATGTTGGTTTGACTGTCATAGAAGATTTCTTCCTAGTAATCATCCGTTAAGGAAGAATAAAACGAACTTTTTGAAGGGGAAACACGCTTTGCATGACTATCCACCTCAATCTTTAACCGGTGAACAAGTTTTATACGAGCGTATAAGGCATGTTGAACCTCCGAAAACATCTGTATGCGGGGGAAATAGTCACGAAAAAAGGATGGATATGGGAGTTGGCATAATTAGAATAAAGAAAGCAAATTTTGGGAGCTACCATACTAGACAGATCTGATGCTACGACACAACCTAGATGTGGTGCATATCGAGAAGAATTTTTTTGATAACATTATACACACCGTTATGAATGTTAAGGACAAGTCAAAAGACATGGTGAAGTCAAGATTATACATTGCAAGATTTTGTTCTCGAAAAAAGTTGCACGTTGATTCTCGTGGGAGAGCTCCATTTCCTATTTTTCGATTGAGTTCAAAAGCAAGGCAATCTTTATTAAAGTGGGTTAAGCATGAGGTTAAATTCCCAAACGGTTACGCAATATACTTAGCTAGTTGTGCGGACATTAATGGAGAAAAATTTTCGGGAATGAAGAGTCACGACTGTCATGTATTTATGGGACGATTGTTGTCGTTTGTCTTTGCAGAACTTTTACCGAGAAACGTACACCTTGCGTTATCAAGTATATGTTCTTATATATATATATATATATATATTTAATTATTACTCATAAGTTTTGATAATACATTGAAATAAAATAATAACCTAATGTTTTTTTATTTTAGGGATATGATCATTTTTTCGTGACTTATGTAGCAGATCATTAGATCCAGCATGCGTTCAAAATCTAAAGGACAATACTGTCATGGTTTTGTGTAATTTGGAAAAAATCTTTCCACCTTCTTTTCCCCCTTATCTAAAATTTTCACTAAAATTTTAGTTAACTCTAAACGCATCGGATCAACATAATAAATCAAGTTTACATTTTTATACGAAAACACTTATCTCTTTCATCTTCTTTCTCAATTCTTCTCTCTCAATTCTCTCATTCATCTCTCAATCCCTTCTCCAAACTCATCCATTCTGCGGATAAAGATTGTCGATCATGGCCACAAAGTCGAGTAGAGAAAGAGGTGGTCGCTCTGATGGAGGGGTTAGTTGGTCAATCGGGACTGGAAAAGCAGCTGGCGGAGGTGGGAAAAGTCTGACAGTCGATGCTCCATCTCCAGCCGGTGGTTCTTAATACGCGGCTGCTTCGCAAAGGGTTGCTGCCTCTGCCGTCGATCGTGGTAAAGCCATTCTACAATCCTCTCACTCTTCCAATCATTCTTCAACTCCTTCGTCAACTCTTTCTTCAAATCCATCTACATTAGCGACGGGTCCTCTCTCCCAAACACATAAAAAATCTTCTCTCCCCATCCAATATCCGCACCACATCCAACCACTCATATGACCACCCTCACAATCACAACGACACTCACAGTCGCAACCATAACCACAATCCTTCATGAAACCTCAATCCCAAGCAGAATCAAACTTTGTTCTACAACCACCTCAACCGTATCTTCCCCAACCCCAACACGATGAAGAAGCTAAAGACAATGAAATCCAATTTTCGGATAGTGAAGATGACCACTTTAATGGAGAAGTAGCAGACCATTACGAGGAGATGTTAGATGCTCTATTAGCACTTCCAGGACGTGAGAACCTGCCTCGGCTGAGCAATGTTCATAGCCGTGGTGTGAATACTCTATGGTAAGATCTTATACTTTTCTAACACGAATTTCGTAAATTAGTATTGTCCAGAAAAAATTGATATAAGGAGCTGAGATAGATTTTGCAGAAATGTGGTCATAGTTTAAGTCTTTAGTATTCGTTTAATAGGTGTACTTTCCATGTAGGTTGTAGAAACAAAATGCATACGATGCTTTTCTCTTTCTGTAGTTGTAATCGATTGGTGGAAATATATCTTAATTTGTTTGGCTTATCTAACTACTAAGCAATGTGTTAATAGTGGAAAGAGGCTATATATCATTACCTGAGTATTGTGTTTGTAAGGCAATGCATTCTGTACGTCTAGATAGTGTGATTTCTGGACATATTATACTGGTATGTCTAGTATAGTCTACTGAAAGTGTGATTTCTTACCATTCTGTAAGACAATTCATTCTGTACGTCTTGATGGATTGCTGTTTTTTGTTTGTTCTGGTCTGATTTCATTTTAGACAAGGTATATATTTGCTGAATATAGAGAAGTTATATAATCTGAGTTGGAGTTACTAAAGAGTATATTTCTTGAATATAGACAAGTTATATAATCTGAGATGGGGTTATTAAAGATTATTTATTTGCCGGATAAGACAAGTTATATAATCTGAGTTGGAGTTATTAGAGATTAGGCTTTACACAGTTAGAATTACATGGCTGAGAGAAGGATTCTAATGTTTGTAATGGTGTTGCAAGTGCTCTATACTTTATTTATAATTCAACCTCCTGTGTAGTTGATTCTAGTCTCATTGATTATTTTCTTTTTACTTGTGAATAGGTTCCACCGAGACAAAGGCAAATTGCCTCGAGTTATCGCTGGAATTTTTCAAAGAAAATTCGATGGTCCGTACTATAGTTGGAAGGTCACACCTATTGACATTCAAGAAAGCTATTGGAGAACATTTGCTGTAAGTTGGGGGTTTCTTTCTCTTTCTAAACCTAATTTATTTAAAATTATTGTTGAGGGTTCTTTGAACTGATTACAAGTATAGCTGGCTTTCAACTTGATGGTTTATATGATTGCATTTAAGTGTTACTAAATCTGTTTGCACTTTCAAGTTGATGGTTTTGTTGCTCTGGTTTTAACTTGTTTTGTATTATTTTCATTTAGGTTTAAACTTCTCTTGTTCTTTCTCTGTTTTGGTACGTTGGTCTTTTTCTAAACTCATTTCAATCTAATATTTGCTAATAAGTTTAAGTTTTGATACTTTAAGTTTCAGCACAACGTAAGTTCTTTATTTGCTATGTTTGAGTCAATTTAATAGATAATTTCAATTTACATTCTTCTGGTTTGTGTAGCGGATGTATACTTGGGATCTTAGGATAACTTATCTGGTTAAGAAAGAGTTCCTCAAAGTTTCCAAAAGGAGAATGAAAGGGATTGTTAGCTAAGTTAAGAGAGACAGAAGATGACCACTGTGGATTAAACACACTCTCTGGGAACAGATGTGTGCTCATTAGAACACTCCTGAACAAAAGTCGCAGAGTCAGTCTGCTTATAACTCCCAGAACTCTAATCGTGGTGGTCTTGGTAAACAGAAGCATGTATCCGGTCAAAAATCCTACATTCAGCTCAAGGAAGAAATGGTAAACTTATTGTATCCTTCTGTTTTCTTAGACTTTGTTTTTTAACTTACACTTTGCACTCGTAGGAAGAGGAGTTGGGGCATCCTGTCTTTCTTGGTGAAGTCTTTATTAGAGCTCATACAAAAGTCAATGGAACCTTGGTCGATGATGACAAAGCCATAAACATAGTTGAAGTCTATCAAATGAACTTGGATGCAAGAAAAGCAGAATTGGCGGCTGCAGTTAGGATGGGATTCGCCGTAAAAATCTACTCCTCAGACCCTCTCCATTGCAAAAGAAAATGAGATATTTCTCCAGGTAAATATCTTAAGTTTTTGCTATCTCATGTTATGTCTCTGGCTTGTTTGAGAATGTTGTCTGATTAATGTCTTATTAATGTCTGAGAGTGTCTTTGTTGTCTGATTAATGTTGTCTGAGATTGTCATTTGATAGTCCATATGATTATGATTTCTGAATGTGAAATAGATCATGCTGAATGTGTTTTGAATGTGATCAGATTTGATAGTCTATATGTTCTCTGCATATGATATGTGATTTGATAGTCTATATTGATTATGATTTCTGAAAGTTAAATAGATCATGCCGAATGTGTTCTGAATGTGATCAAATTATGAATTTGTCTTAAGTTAATTTGATGTTTGATTTATGTACTCTGAGTTATATATGTATCTTAAGTTCTTTCTATATTATTTCTTTGATTTATGATTTCAATCTGAATATAATTGTTTATCTGATAAGTTTGCTACTAGGTGTTTAATTGTTTATATGATAACTTGTTTATCCAACAAAATTGTTTAGCTGATATAACTTGTTTCAGATTGTATATAGAAACTTTAGAAAATGTGAAGTTCTGTGTTGTCTGAGTTTTATGTTGATATGGATTCTGATCTATTTAGATTATTTGTTTTTGTTCTTGTCTCAAGTCAACTGAAAAAAATCGCATAGGCAACCGCTTTGGACTTGGCAGTCTAGTTGAAACCATCGATGTCGGAAAAGAAACAGAAGGGGATAGAGGCTCTGATGCATCATCACTCACAGAAGTGAAGCTTCAACTTGAAGCTGCCAATAGTTAGATAGCAAAGCTAGTTGCGGAAAATAACGCCGCATTGCGGAGTTAGAGAAGCCAAATCGACCATGTCAAGCATGGGAATGCTTCTTGATTACCTGAAGCAAAAAGATCACAATCTTGTGGAATACATGAATTCTCAAGCTCCGCAAACAGCCCCAAGCTCAGCGCCTACCGCATGTACAACTTCAACCGTTCCAGAAACCTCACCAGATAATATGCAAACTTGAGCTCTCTTCTTCAGTACTAAAATTTTGACTTTCTAATGTGATTGATGTCTTTTTGGTTATAGTTTTCTGGTAAATCAATGACATCAATGTATATTATGTAAATATACTTTTAAATGTTAAATATTTTGCAATATAATATAAATATTAATTAGCATTCGTTTTTTGTTCATTTACAAATTTGCAAACAGAATTTCTTAAATATTTTGGTCATAATTAAGTTGTTAATTTGCCACGATTTTATGTTCTTTTTGTATAATATTTAGTCACGATATATTTGCTATTCAGAGACTATTTTTGTGACTAACTCACAACCAGTTGCTAATTTGCTTCTAATAAAAAGTCATAAAAATGTCGCAAATTTGTGACCCCCAAACAATCATAAAATAGTAGTTAATATGCATCAACAGAAACAGTCCTTAAAACGTCGCTACTATCCAACCCCCAAAAGACATCACAAAACAATCGTTAATTTTCATCTCTCCGCAGAGACAAAAAAACATCGCTAATATACGACACTTGGAGTTGTCATAAAATAGTCGCAAATTAACGACAACTTTGCGAGTAAACTTGTGACCTCCAAAAAGTCATAACATAGTCGTTAATTTGCATCAACGGAAGCAGTCTTTAAAACGTTGCTACTTTGTGACTACGTAGAAGTCACAAAAGCGTCGCTAATATCCAACCACTAAATCAAATCACAAAAATTCGTTAATTTTCATCTCTTTTTACTATCACAGAAACGTCGCTAATACACGACGAAAAGAGGTTGTCACAAAATAGTCGCAAATTAACGACTTTTTTGCGACTAAAATTTTTTGCGACGAAATTTTTGCGACTACGTTATTTAGTCGCAAAATAGTCGTAAAACAATCTTTTGTGACTATTTTGTCATTATTTTGCGGTTGCAAATGTTCTGTTTTCTTGTAGTGGGATGGAATCACTAGTGGCTAGGGGCAAGCTTCAACGATCCATTGGGATCTAACCACTCTCGGGCGAGTGGATGTTTGTGATCTGATTTATGTTGTGCCTATTGCTTGACATGCTTGATTGCTTGGTTGCTTAATTGATTGATGCCTATTGAGGGATAATTTATTTGTTAGATAACATGACTCATTGAGCAAATTAGTTGCTCACTAGACTCTCTGTTTTGTAGGTAACCATTAACGAGATTCATGTATGGGCGAAATGAACGTTAAGTGCTGGTGTAGTTTATGTACCTCTTTGCAAATGGAGTACGACTCTATTATGTATCGATGTTTTAAGCTTCCGTGCGAATATATATAAAGCTTTGATGACGTTTGTAATTAAGTATAATAAATTATTAATTGTTTATGAAATTCTCGAATTCCATATGATACTAGTCTTTGTATGGGACAAACCAAGTAGCATATTCAAGCTCGGGTTGCAAAGACTTGACTTGAGTATGTTAGGTTACACACTCTTGGGTTTTTTACCGAGGTGTTTTGGATGTGTTCTAAGAACCTCGGGTTGAATGTCTGAGTGCGTAACTATAACATCTTCGGTCAAGTCGTTTGGTTGGGGTTAAGTGGTTTGTCGTGCATGTTCTTGTTTGATTTTTGCATGACAGATTAGTTGATTTGACTTAATCCTGATCGGTGGTGTTACTCACTCTCTCTCTCTCTCTCTCTTTCTCTCTCTAAGTCATAGCAACTTTTATTTGTTCATAAGATTCAATTCCGGTGACATTGGGTTCACTAGTTCACATAGCTAGATCGTTCTTTCCTTGATATGGGCTCATTAAGTGCCTAATAACTTGATCCAACTACCTCACCATTGTTTAAATTGAAAAGTCTATTTGTAAAAATGTATTTGCGGCTAGATCTATATGTATTGGACGATTAGGATGTATGACTAGTTTGTAAATGCGTAAAGTAAATAACACAGAGAGATTTGTTAACGGGGTTCGGTTTCCCTACATCCTCGGGACCAAGTCCAGAAATCATTCACTAGAAAAGGCCGCAATCTACAATTGCTATATAGTATCAACCATTCTTTCCTAGAATTACAATGAAAGAAGACTACCACTCATTTGTCTTTTCGACGAGTGTAGACCTTCAACACAACCACCAACAAGTCTCTTGTCTGGTGGGACGACGTCATACACATCCATGTGCATCTCACAGTAGAACCCTAGACACGTAATTGTTTTTGTCACCGTCTCGTTCTTTTTAATATCTTCACGGAAACCCTAACCTCCTTATGTTTGGGCTTCTCCTCGAAACAAGGTCTACAAGACTTCTTCATCTAAAGAACAAAGCCCACATGGCCTTTTTCTTCCTCCTCGTAGTTTATCAAATGCTCGTCCAAAACCATATGATCACAACAACTCTTGTGTCATACGCATAGATGGCTGCGTCACTTCATGTCTACGAACACGCAACTCCACAGCATCACAACCTCACAGAGGCTATTGTGTCACACACATAGACTAGTCTGTCACTCACGTCTACTCTTGTTCTTTCATTCTCCCCCTTTTTATGTGAGTGTGCTTACTCAAGCACATATGTGAAATGAACAACATATCATCGCTTACACAGTTGAATGCTTCTCTTTACATTCTCCCACTGCTTGAGTGCACACTCATATAAAACCATATTCTCCTTATATCATCAACCATGCTTCAATTTCATACTTTTGCATATTTCTCTGAGAGTTCTCTGGTTGCGCGCAACACTTTCTTCTTACAGCAGCCTAGCCTTTGCGCTTCTAGTACTGTCTTAGTTGTTTGATTTACGCAGGTTGCATCAGCACATCTCTCATAGATCCAACATCTTTGATCTTCCCATTTTAAACTTAGTTTGATACTTAAGCCACCAGTACTGCATCAACCCAATACACTTTAAAGACGCAGCAAAACATACACCAAATTGACCATGGCTCACTCATGCATCAATAGGAAAAATCCAAAAACTAACAGATCCATATTCCCCTTGCAACCAAGTTGCTCTCGTTCTCCCCCTGCTTAAGTGCATAACTAAGTTAAAACAAATGTTAAAAGAGTAATAGCTCATATCACCATCAGCTTTCTTCTAGTTTCTGTTTCAGACGTTGTCATCTTGTTGTTTCAAGGATCGTGGGTGTCAGTAATTATCTCATCTCCAACATGTTCAAGCCACTCTCTAAATCTGCATCTTTTACTTTGTTTCCAGCACACTTTCAAACTTGCAACCAACCTGCTCCTGTACAAGACCACGATCCCCTTGAGATGAATCTTGTTGATCACAAACATTTTCTTCACTTCTCATCTCAAGCCTACCTATTTCTTTGTCAGCTTAAAAGTTCTCGAGATGGTTTAACATTATACCCCATGTATCCACAACTTCCATGAACCGATTTGCCCATCTTGTGATTTGTAACAGATGCATCGTGATCTAATAAGAAGCTCACTTTGATTTATTAGCAAGAAATCTCATGAGAAAAAAAATCCAGTCAATCTTCTTATTATGCAAGCTTACTATCCATAACTTTCCAAGTTCAGAGCATCTTCGAGAAGAAGAAACAATTCTTCCATCTCCAGCGAATATAAGTCAAACTCCTTCAAGTCCCCTTCATGACTCCGAGTCAACACCATCACTCAACTCCCTTTGTATCAGAAACAAACATTAGAAAGTGTTCAGCCTATGACATGAGTTATCTATCATTTAGTAGATGCGTTTAATAGACTAGTGATCCTAGTATATCCTCCAAGAGCCTTTTTCTTTTCATTGAAGTTCTTTTTTCTTTCTCATGGCGTCACGAACTGAACATCAAAAACAACCATATCTCTGCAACTTATGATGATGTGCAAACTTCTCTGTTTGCTATAGGTGCTTACACGCTTCTAAATTTTCTTCATCACAATTGTGGCAACCGATAGTGGACCCGGTGTGTTTTTTTTTTTTATAAAGTTAACTAAGTTGAGATCTTTGCCTCGATTCAGACTGTTTAACATTTTGGCCCATATTAATGTACCTATCGCAGTAAGCAGCAAGAGGCCCAGAGAAAACAAAACGTCCATTGGTTGAAACAAACAAGCATCTGTTCCAGTACTGTTCCCCGACGACAAGAATAAACCCTAATTCTCGGTAAGCATCTGACTACTCCGCACCTTCATCGAAACATCTTTTACCCAGCCACAAATACCAAAACCAGGATCATACCCGAATCAAAAATATATCTTTAACGAGAACCTGCTCTGATACCAATTGTAAAAACGTATTTGCGGCTAGATCTATATGTATTGGACGATTAGGATGTATGACAAGTCTGTAAGCGCTTAAAGTAAATAACACACAGAGATTTGTTAACGGGGTTCGGTTTCCCTATATCCCCGGGACCAAGTCCAGAAATCATTCACTAGAAAAGTCCGCAACCTACAATTGCTATTTGGTATCCACCACTCTTTCATAGAATTACAATGAAAGAAGACTACCACTCATTTGTCTTTCCGGCGAGTGTAGACCTTCAACAAAACCACCAACAAGTCTCTTGTCTGGTAGGACGATGTCATACACATCCATGTACATCTCACAGTAGAACCCTAGATGCGTAATTGTTTTTGTCATCGTCTCGTTCTATTTAATATCTTCACGAAAACTCTAACCTCCTTATGTTTGGGCTTCTCCTCGAAACAAGGCCCACAAGACTTCTTCATCTAAAGAACAAAGCCCACATGGCCTTTTTCTTCCTCCTCGTAGTTTATCAAATGCTCGTCCAAAACTATATCATCACAACAACTCTTGTGTCATACGCATAGATGGTTGTGTCACTTCATGTCTACGAACACGCAACTCCACAGCATCACAGAGACTATTGTGTCATACACATAGACTGGTCTGTCACAAACGTTTATGCTTGTTCTTTCACTATTGACTTTATCAGTTAAATATGAGCATCTCCGACGAACCAAGATCAACAACACCATTTTCCACCGTTATCCATACCATCGTCTCTAGGCCATGATTCTAACCTTCACGAGCTCTCTCACAACTAAAGCATTCAAACTAAAGAGCCAAATCGTTTGCGAATTCAAAATCTTGGAATGGAGATGACAATTAAAGTAATAGAGAGAGAGAGAGGGGTTGTGTTGAAATATTTACTATAAGCACCAGACATGGGTTTCATTTTCTATGTTTCTTGCTAAAAGATCAACTATTTGTTACATAAAACATTTCTAATGTTGGTGATGATGACGACCATTGATTTTTTTTTCTCATTCTAAAATCTCGTGACTTGCAATATGGATTTCTTTTCCCGTGATTTTGCTTCTTTCTCGTATCATAACTTCAAGGTTCATTTTTTTTTTTTTGATTCAATAAAACCAGTGTTCTAAAAAGCGGTCTAGGCGGTGCCTAGGCGCTAGGCGCTCATAGACCGTGACGATTACATTCTAGGCGCTGCAATTAGGCGTCAATATTATTAAGCGGGTCTAAGCGGATCTAGACGGGTCTAGGCGGATCTAGACGGGTTTAGACGGACCTAGACGGATCTAGGCGGCCGTAAAAAAATACAAGTAAATTAACATTTATTTTTTTTGCATATAACCTAATTATAAATTTTAGTTTCATAAATATATGATCAAATATATTCATATGTATAAAACTCATTTTTTGTCTATTTTTCATTCATAATATAATATTTTTGAGTTTTGCAATAGATGTTTCCATTCCAAGATATGTTATGAACTATATTTTATATCATGTGATATGCTATATATTAATATATATATATATATATATCTTTGTTTTGTAAACGTCTAAACCGCCTAGAAATCGTCGAGGCCCCGATTATCCTTCTAGGCGCTAGGCGTTAGTCACGCCCTCTTAGCGACTAGCGCTTTCTTGAACATTGAATAAAACTAATCTTTTTGCATGAGGCTTAAGATTTAGTTTACCGGTCATTTTGGGGTTTATCGTTTAGGGTTTAGATTAGGGTTTAGGGTTTAAAATTACGGTTTATAGTTTTTGGTTTTAGCTTTTGTTTTAGTGTTTAGGGTTTAGTTTTAGTGTTTACTCTTTAGTTTTTGTGTTTAGTGTTTAAGGTTTACTTTTGAGTGTATAGGGTTTAATTTTTAAAGTTTAGGGTTTATGATTTGATGTTTAGGGTTCATGGTTTAATTTAGTCGTTTAAGGTTTAGGATCTATGGTTTATGGTTTAGGATTTAGGGTTTAGAGTTTAAGGTTTAGTATTTTTCGGTTTGTCTACGAATAGAAAAATATGTCCACGAGAAAAAGATATGTACAAAGAAAAAAAATTGTGCAAAAAAAAACATGCCTAACCCTCAGGAACAAAAATGGAAAGATAATAGTAAATTATGACAATTTTAATTAAAATTTATGGTGATTGGTATTTATGAAAACCCTAATGAACATTATGACATTTTATGAAATTCACTCTTTTTCTCATATGATCATATCTTTATTGACTTTCTCCCTTTCTTTTTTTTTATCTTTTTTTTTCAATCATATGATGCAGGATCCGTGCTATGCACGAATTAATATATATATATATATATATATATATATATATCTTTAACATAAAATAGGTATGAGTTTTTATTTTATGGCAATAATCAAAGTTACTTTTTTTTGTACACAATCAAAGTTACTAATCTTGTTATATATTTCGAATGTATATTTTAAAATGCTGTAATTGGCTAGTAAATAAATTAAATATTTGCGATACCTTTGTAAAAATTGTACTTACCATCAATATATTGCAAATGTTTCAATACATTTTCTTCTTAGTTTTTGTCGTTTGTAAGATCAGTTGGTTGTCTTCTCCATTATAAATATTTGTAAATCGAATATCTTTAGCATGTTCAAAACATTAATTTCAAAATTTTGTAATCCTTTTTCTGTAGGCTTTGGTACTTGTTTGTTCTTCTTATTAGTTGGTTTGCAAGATGTTAGGTTTGGTACTTCTTTGTTCTTCTTGTTAGTTGTTCTGGAAGACTTAATATCGTGACATATGTTAATTTTCTTAATCGCTGTCAAAGGTTAGTCACTTTTTTTATAATGTAACGACCAAAAGTAACACTCGAAGAGTAGTGAATATTTATAAACTTCAATGGATTTATCTAACGGAAAGAAAAAGAAGATGTAAAATGTGTTTCACCTCTAGTCATAGCTTAGGAGGAAGAGTATTATCAAGGGGTAATTACTCTCTGGTTAGCTATTGGTTTAATAGTCTCAGGTATTAATGTTGAGATTACTGGTTAGCTCTGGTTTAGCATAGACTTGGTTTTGTCCCGGTTAAATTCAATTCTCAGTTTCTATGAGAGGATTGGGTTTGGTTGTTAGGGATATAAGATCAAGGTCAGTAGCTAAAAAGAAGAGAGATTGAGAGAGATCATCTTCTTTGTTGTAACTGTTCTTGAGATCAGAGTTATAGTGGATCTTGCTGGGTTGAATCTTAGCCCCAGAGACGTAGCTTCTTCATATCGAAGAGTGAACTCTGGGTGAACAAAAAGCTTATGTGTTGTTATTTGGTTCTTGCGTGTTCTGCTTCTGTTATCTGATTTTAGCAGAGATTGATAGATAGAGAAGAGAGACTAGATCGTTGAACGTGTTGTTGATCAGAAACTATAGGTTAAGGTGCAACAATTGGTATCGGAACTCAGGCTCAGTAGTTTCCAATGGAGACGACAAGGATCGAGGTGGAGCGATTCGATGGAACCGGTGACTTCTCACTATGGCAGATTCGAATGATGGCTCACTTTGGCGTGCACGGACTGAAGCAGATTTTGACAGAAGATAGCCTCAAGTTGCAGGTTCCGGTAGCTAAGAGCGAAGGGAAGAAACCTGCCGATGGCGATGATTCTGAAGAAGGATCTAAGTTGAAGTGGGTTCCAGATCTAGTCAAGCTGGAGAAGGATGAGAAAGCGAAGAATCTCATAATCTTGAACATTGGAAACACAGTCTTGAGGAAAATCAAGCACTGTCAGACTGCGGTATCAATGTGGTCTTTGCTGGAGAAGTTGTATATGTCTCAGACATTACCAAATCGAATCTTTGTGCAACTCAGGTTCTATACTTTTAAGTCAGATCCTTCAAAGACTGTTGATATCAATGTTGATGATTTCTTAAAGATAGTACCAGAGATGAATACTATGAGTGTAAATGTTTCTGATGAGATCCAGGCTATACTTTTCTTGAGCTCACTGCCTATTCATTTTGATCAACTGAAACACACCTTGAAGTATGGGAGGGAGTCCATTACTTTGGAGAATGCCATATCAGCAGCTAGATCAAGAGAAAGAGAGTTAGTAGATGGTGCAAAGCTTGAAAAGACAAGTGTTACTGCCTTGTATACTAAAGATCGTGGAAGACAGACATCAAGGGAATCTGGTGACTCAAAAGGGAAGTCTAGATGGAGATCAAAGTCAAAATCAAAGGTAATATGTTGGTATTGTAAGAAGGAAGGACATCTTAAGAAAGATTGTTTTGCTAGGAATAGAAAACAAGAAAGTGAAGGTGATGGTGAAGCAGGGATTCTAATCGATAAGCTAGAGGTTATTGATGCATTAGCTACATCAAGTAATGATGCCTCTGAGAACTGGGTCATAGACTCAGGATGTACATATCACATGACATCACGCAGAGATTGGTTTATTGAGTTCACAGAAAAGGAGTCAAGTCAAATATTTCTTGGTGACTATCATACTCTGGAGACTCAAGGTTTAGGAACTATAAGTTTGAACACTAATGGAGGTTCAATCAAGTATTTGAAGAATGTGAGAAATGTCCCAAGCTTACGCAGAAATTTGATATCTACTGACACTCTGGACAGTTTAGGCTATAAGCACTCTGGAGGAAATGGCAAGGTAGTTTTCAAAAGGAATGAAAAATGGCCTTACAGGGAACCCTTAAGAATGGGCTGTACATACTGGATGGTGATACAGTTTTACCTGAAGCCTGCGCATCTGGAGAACTAACATCACAGAGTTCCTTGTGGCACAGCCGTCTAAGTCACATGGGTTTCAAGAACCTCCAGCTTTTAGCTCAAAGAGGAATCATAGCTAAGAAGGACATTGGGAAGGAAGGTCTGTGTGAACACTGTGTAATGGGAAAGATGAGAAAGGTCAGTTTTGGTGTTGGAAAACATGAGACCAGTCATCCA
>OVAN01004115.1:0-24817 GCA_900406275.1 Anastatica hierochuntica
ATAGTAATAAGCGCAAAACGCGGTTAAAAACACTCTCTCCTCTTTGCCTTATCGCTCTATAACTAACTTTCTCAGGTTGTGGATCTAGACTTCTCACTCACACGTTTGATCTCCTCTCGCTGATATCAATCTCGACCTTTTACACGTTTCGCCGGAGATCAAACGAAAGAGAAAAGCAATGGCTCAGTACAATCAACCTCCCGTTGGTGTTCCTCCTCCTCAAGGTTTTTTTTTCTCTCTTTTTCTTCTGTTTTCTTGTTTCGGATTCGAGTTCCGGTCCATTTAGA
Organism: Anastatica hierochuntica; assembly: GCA_900406275.1. Taxonomy (NCBI): domain Eukaryota; kingdom Viridiplantae; phylum Streptophyta; class Magnoliopsida; order Brassicales; family Brassicaceae; genus Anastatica; species Anastatica hierochuntica. Next base: position 288 of record OVAN01004115.1, read on the forward strand.
TTAGATCTTGTTACCTCTGTGCTCAGTTTCGGTTTTGTTGAAATTTACTTGAATATTTTTCTGTGTGATGTTTCTGAATCTTTTGCATGTTTGTCATGGGAAAATAGGTTATCCACCCGAGGGACATCCAAAGGATGGTTATCCGCCTCAGGAATATCCGCCAAAGGATGCTTATCCACCGCAGGGTGCTTATCCACCGCAGGGTGCTTATCCGCAAGGTGCTTATCCACCGCAGGGTGCTTATCCGCCAAAAGATGCTTATCCACAGGAGGGGTATCCACCACAAGGATATCCACCTCAAGGATATCCGCCTCAGGGCTATCCTCAGCAAGGATATCCTCCTCCGTATGGACCGCAATATCCTCCGCCGCCGCCACCGCAACATCAGAAACAACAGAAAAGTTCTGGTTTTCTAGAAGGATGGTATGTCAAATTATATAAGTTGCTTTTTTATTAACATTTTTGAATATTCAACAAACAGATTCTATGCAAAAAAAGTCATGTGGTATAGCTAATATTCCTCTGCATAGCTTTAACTTTTGTGTGTGTGTGTATGTTTATGAGTCATGTCTTTTGGTCCTTGTTCTCTAATCTCTTTTTAAAAAAGAAAAAAAAATGATCTTTTTGTGTTGTCTCTTGTTGGATTATCTCAATAATTGTGTGTGAACTAGTGATAAACATTATGTAATTTTCATCCATCACATTGCAGCATCTTCTATGATAAACATGTTTTGCATCAATTTGCATGTTTAAAGCAATTGGATATTGTAAGTGTGTTAGTTTATTAGTATGGAAGTGTTTTGAGCACTTGACACTAGCACTTATACATGTTTTGGTTACTTTATTCGAGTGTGTGTATAATGTTTACTTCTTTTTTTTGGCAGTCTTGCTGCTTTGTGCTGTTGCTGTCTCTTGGATGCTTGCTTCTGATTGGAGTCTTTGCTCGAAGCACTGATGACTTAGTAGCAAGAGAGAAATTTGGGGAAACAAATACGTTTTTATGATATGTGGGAGTCTATTGCTGATCGCATGTTCTCTTTCGTTTATGTTTTGATGTTCTTAGGCTGATAAATAAACCAACTCGCTTTGTTTGGATTTGACTATGGGAATGTGTAATTGGTGGGGAGATACTACTCTTCTATACCACGGTCTATTGCTTTCTCTAAGTGTGTTGATAATTCATATTATCATTCCTCAAAATCATTTTATTACACGTCCATACCAATTAGTTACAAATTGTAATATCTTTGAAAGAAATAGATTCGTTTTTGCTCAACATATGGTCTCGAAACCAATCCATATTGGCACATGGGGTTCCATTATTCTTGCTAAGTGATGCTTTTTAAGGAAAAAAAAAAGAAGCAATTGCAACAAGTATAAAAAATTAATAAAAATTATGACTACAAAAATTACAAAATTTGTATAGATGAACAAAGACTTTCTATAAATCAGATGCACAATACATAACTAATCAAAATTTTAAATAATAAACTCCAATAACATCTAAACACACGGTTGTCAAAATTAGATAAAAAGGGACTAAGAGCATCATTAACCGAGAAACCCAATATGAGATTTTTATTTTTTTTCCTTCTGATTTAAAAAAATTAAAATTAAAAAAAGAACTAATCGGTCGGCCACGTGTCAGAGGAGTCCGCGAACAGTGGAAGAATCCGTCGAAAATCGTTTTTTAATTTGGGCTTTTAAGAAACGGTTTCTACTTTTAAGTGAGACCCAGACCGTTTTTAAATTAAAAAAAAGGGACGCTAAGAAACTTTGTTTAAAACCCCGATAATGATGCTCTAATTGATGAAATCGCAACTATTAGAAGAAGAATCAAGAAACATAGAAGAAGCATCAGGCGAGCCACACCGTTTTGTTTGGCCGTTGACATAACGAATCAAGCTGCTTTCTCGAGCAACAATCGCCTTCTCTTTCTTGCATTCGTACGTGGAGACTGATTGAACACAAAGTTTGGTCTTGTCGACAACACTTTCTACTCGATTTGGCTTCGGATAATAGAAATCGGTTGGGAAAAAATTGAACTGAAGAAGACCTGACATTGATACTTTTTTTTTTCTTGCGGACAAAACAACTTTATGAATATGTGTATTAGAATAAATATTTATAACGTGTCTAAGGTTTCTTTAGATGCTTTATTATATAGGGATTATGTAAAAAGAGGTGTGAGGGGTTTAGGACATTAGATTTTTTTCTTGGGCTCTACGTGTTTTACTTGAAGAATAAGTCTCTAGATTGGTTAGGTTTTGAAAAGTCTTTGAGGCTTTGACTTCAAAAACTCACATCAAGTTCCTAGAAGTGTATAGAAGAACAAGGCAAAGTGTTCTTAAATTCTACGACCAATTAATTCTGGATGGTTTATTTTTATGGAAACATTCCGTATCAAGTTGCATGAAATTGGAAAATATATAACCGACCTCATCTAGTTTCCTTTTCAGTGAACCGGTTTTTCGGTTTACTTCGAATAAAAGTACAAAAGACTGAAGTTTAATTATTTCTAGTTGGTTTACCCGCATATATAGATTTTATAAATAATTTAGATTTTATAATTTGGTAACATAACTTTTTTTATTCTAAATTTATTGTGCATGGTAAATATAAAAAATTATATAATATCTTAAAAATATTGATTTTCAAAATTTTAATTGTATTTTTTTTTGATAGAGAGTATTTAAATTAAATATTATAAATGTTTTTACAGATATTGGTTTATAAAACCAAAGAGAGAGTGAAGTAACACGACCAAAAACAACATGACTCTAAGATAGTAATAAGACTTAAACCCACATAATCTTTTTTAGACAAACCGATTTGTAGCCTTAAAAACGTTTCAATCAAGATCAAGACCTACGTCCACGAGGACCTCCTCTTCCTCGGTTTCCTATGCCCATGATACCCCATTCCATCTCTTTAAGTTTTTGAGTCGGCTTTAAGTGACGAGCTCCTCAAGATCCTTTGAACCGCTTCATATCTTAAGAAGTAGGATGGGTGAATTTCAGTGTTGGAACCGGATCCATCCTCACTTGCTAGCATTGTTGGATCCAAAGTATCTGGATTATTGGCTTGAGAAATTGTTAAAGAGAGATCCAAATCCAAATTAGAGCAGTATCCTACATTAATTTCTCGATGGGAAGGAGATACCACATCTACTGTGTCTACCTTCTCAGCTGATACATGTAGAGTATCACCAACAATTGATTCCAAGACATGGCCATTGCCAGTTTAAGTGGCAGAAACTAAGATTTCATCTAAACTAGCATCGTCTAACTTATTCTCTAAATTAGAGATAGTAGTTAAGATACCTGAAGAGATTGAAGACTGAATAGCATTGCTCGTTTCCGAGGAAGAAGTGAGTGAATCTTCTTTAGCTTGGTTGTCGGTAGAAGAGATTATTTTTACTACTTCAAGAGATTTTTCAGTTGTGTGGGGAGAAATTAACGAGACTTCCTCCATCTCTTGAGTGATCGGCGAAGATACAGTAGTAGTAGGAGTTGTGACAATCTCAAATAGCGGATTATAAGACTTGTCATTATCGAGAATAGAGAACTTATTTGATTGCATAGCATCCCTTGAGAGTCAATGGATGCATTGTTAGCTGTAGAAACACTTTTTGGAAGAATGATTTCACTTACATCGATATATGTATATGTATGTGTAGGCAACTCTTTCCTAGATCCATTAACGCATTATGTTGGGGTTTTAGAGGGCAGAGATTTAGAAGCTAGAGCAGCCGACAAATCCAAGCATCTAGGAGTCTTGTGGCCTAGCTGTTCACACTTTGTGCATTTAGAGGGCATCCACGAGTCGATAACCGATACCATGAAGATTTCACCACTCTCATCTTCAAGAGCAACTCTTTGTAAGAATGGTCTGTCTAGTTTCACTTCAACTAGAATCTTCGTCTCTCCCATTTGAACATGATCAAGCCAAGGATGACTCGCAAGCATTGGGACTCCAATTCCTGAGGCTATTCAACTAATCCCTTTCCTTGAGTAGAGCTGCAGAGGAATATCCTAAAGAGTGAGCCATACTGGGATTGATTTGATTTCAGGCAGGAAGATTGTTCCAGCTGGGTTCCAGGGGAAACAAACATAATGCAGTCGTCGATGTGCCACAACCCTCTTTGACTAACCCATTTACGAGTCTACTCATCAGGAATATGAAAAAGAAAGGTTGAGTTGCTTAACTGGCAGGTGTACATGCGACACCGTTTACTCCATAATTTGCTCACAACCAATTGAATCAAACCAGTTGGCGAAGCAGAGCATCTATAGAAAATACCTAACACAAAATCCTTTTGATTTTCTAGACCTTCCATGAGAACTTGACGAGGAATACGAACCTTTGGAGACCTCCCATGAGAACATGAGAAGTTGTATTATTTTTCAGATTAACACATTTTATTATATGTATTTTAAAATTGTAGTACATTTCATTTGATGTATTCTGCATATGAGTTAAATATTTTGTAGCTTTGACATTCGACCCGATTAGAAAGTATGATATTAGTAATACTAATTCCAAACCATTCTTTTTAAGACAGTAATGTTGGTGTTAGTCAATATCTTATTATATTTATTATTTTGGTCGAATTCTTAAAAAAATAAAACTTAATGATATGATTATTTTTCAAATTTATCATTATATTTTATTATATACTAGGACTATGTCCGCGCTACGCGCGGGTTTGTGTTTCGATTTTGCTTTCCGTTGAATACTTAGATATGTATGTGGTTGTTGTTATTAATTCTTGTGTTTTTTTCTCGTTTTATTTTAGAATATATAATTGTAAGGGTTTCATTTCGAATATCAATGTAGTAGGACTTTGGTAAGTTTAAAATTTTGTAAAGTTGGCCATAAATATAAGGTAGAGGTCTAAAATATTTCTGTAGATTTAATTTGTTGGAGAATAACCATAAATAATCGTAAGGAAATGGTGAAAAATACTAAATCACGTGATTGCTAAATTGCGCAAGAAAACAATTTTTGGTAACGGGGCGATCTTTGTTGCGCGCATATCTTCTTCTCTTCAAGTATGTTGTAAGGATTATGTTTTTGAAGTTCGAAGTTCGAGGTTCTCCCGGTCATAATCTGCAAATGGTAGTGAATGTTGCTTAGTTTCAGATATAGAAGTTGTTTGTTTTGGTGTCTTTTGAGCATGTAGTGTTTTTTTACCTCACGTAGGTGTTGCATATTTTGGTTTGGTTATATTGTGTTGTGTTGTTGGATATTGTTGTGACTATTAAGATTGTATAAAGAGGTTAGACGATTTTGAATGATTTTGTGGTATGCTTTTTTAATTGGAGTTTTGTAATTGGTGTCAATTGAGATTTAAAAAATTGGAATCACATAAAAGTATGTTGCCTATGAATTGAAAAAGGTAAAAGACACAAATCACAATTACATCTATCTTATTAAAACTGAATTGCAGAGATTTTTTTATGTGTGATTTTTTTAATTGAATAGAATTTTTATTAAGTGTATCCAATATATCTAATAAATTGAAATAAATTTATATAATTAAAAAAATAATAAAACTAATTGTAATTACTCTTTACATATTCCAACAAACATACTAAAGTATTCAAATATTCTTTTTACATAATCATTATCAAAAATTATAACCATACTATTTAAAATCATCATTTTCCCCAAAATTTAAATATAGTTTTTTTCAAGTTTAAAATATATCCATATTTTTAAAAAATAACTATATTATAATATTTATATTTTCTAAATAAAATTTATTATAAAATAAATTAAAAATTTATTAAGTGATAAAATTAAAAAAAACTAATAAAAATTTATATTAATTATAAAAAATTTAAGTTTAGTCATCTGATTTCTTTTTAAAAATATTCAAACAGATTTTATTTCACGATTTTTGGGTATCGAGTATTATTTGAACCGAACTCCTATGAGTATCTGAGGAAATCCAAGCATCCCAAATCTAAACCCGAATCCAAAATTTGATATAACTGAGAAATATAAAAATGTAGAACCTAAACTCAAATCTGAATCCGACACTCGAAATATCTAAACATGATTAATTATAAATTGAATACCTAAAAATTAAAAAAATTTGCATAATCGCGCGGGTCATACTCTAATATACATTAATATGATAATGATATTATGCATATGCTCTAACAAAAAATAAAATAAAAATAAGTCTAAATATAATCCAATCCCAAATTACAATTTCAATCGCAAAAACATTTATTACTTATCCATATATACATACATCATTCTTCTAATTATTATGCGTTACAAAATTTATAACCTAAGCAAATTCAAATCTAATATATTAAGCAATATCAGTTAAAAAAATAATGCCTACTTAATCATCTCTAGAAAATGAGTTACTAAAACATGGATGTTTTTTTTGGATTCTTTTTTGTAAAAATAATTTATGTTTTAAGATGGCCTAAAAAAAATTAATAAAATATAATATTGGAATTTTTTGTTTTTAAAAATGGCCCTTACCTAAAAAATAACGAAAAGTGTTTCATTAAATTTGTAAGTTTTTTTTTTTGAGGTTTTAAAATATGATTTTTTGGGTAGAGGGCCTAATATTTTGGTTTGCTCTAATTTGGGTTTGGGATATTTAAGTTAATTTTTATTCAAATTTTTGATATATTATCCTTTTGGTTTTAAATATATTTTGGTAGACAACTAAACATATTTATTTTTTAGCACAACTTATGTAGAAAATTAATTTGTTTATGTAATTTTATTATATGTTTGTTATTTTATTTTATTTTTTTGTTAAATATGTTTTTTATTTTAGTATATTTTAATATATTTATTCTACAAATTCAATAGAAATGTTAATGTTTAATAAGTTTTGATTTTTTTGATTAATCTCTTATATTTATGTTTGGTTTGTTTTGGATTTGGTTAATTTGTGTAAGATATTTTTAATTTCATTAGGGATATTTTCTCTATTTGATCAGAGGGTGGTTGGTTCAGGACGGGTCGGTTCCATATGGAAATGTTATATTGGTCTATTTCTTTTTTTTTTGTCTACTATCATCCTCGTTTTGATAAAACTTTTGTAAATATTGTATAATATTGTGTTGTTTGGTAGTATACACATGGTGGTAATTTAGAAAATTGGGAACTTAGTTGGATGAATCATGTTTTATTTTTTTCTTTTCGAAATGTGAAGGTGATGGAGCCTAAGCTTTTTTATTCTATAGATATATGCTAAAATGAAGGCCGGAAGCAGTTTGATCTTGAGAGTGGATTATTATGTAAGTTCATCAGAAGGATAAACGACCAAAATATAAGAAAGAAAAAATCTAAAAAAACTAACTAACAAAAACAAAGATATTACAACACTAAAACCTACAATACGAAGTTCTATCTTCAAAAATCGGAAAATAATTAAACCAAATTACGTTAAAACAACAAAATTGATAATTTAAAGCGAACATCGAAATTTTTAAAAAAGTTCATGCACATGTGTACCACGGACTAACACCTGGTAAACATAACGTTCCGAAATAAATTGAAAAATAAACTTTAGTTTAAATAAGAAACGAATTCAAACCTAAATTTAGACTAAACAAATTCTGCTTGTGTATTTATTTGGATTAATAATCTTGAAGAACCAAAACAGAATCAGCAGACACGAAAAACTGTTATGTTTTTGTTTGAATTCATTGCGAGCAAGACTGTATAATTGTTTGGATTATCAATTTAGTCATGGTAGACCGTTTGGAAAATTATTTCTAAACCTTTGCACAAAATAGTCAATCACATAACATAGCCTCTACAAAATAGCAAAACCACAAAAGTGAGTTCTAAAGACCACGTACAAAAGTATTTTCTACACCTCCTTACCTTTGTTTATCTTTATCTCCAAAAGTTGACAAATTATTTTGCAAATGATATCATATTGCTCTTTGTACTTGAAATTTCTCCGGCTTCACAATGATCTGAAGCTCTTTGATTGTCTCTTAAAATTTGCTCAAAACTTTTGCTAGATTCAATGTCTTTGTTCCTTCTTCCGCAAGCTTCGTCTCTAACTTCGATTACTTCTTCTTAAAAGAAGATTCTTGAACTTCTCTGCATTCTTGCGGCTAGCGTTCCTAGCTTGTTGTTATTTTCATGCACCAAAGGCTCCTTTGCTTCTTCTAGCTTCCTCATCGATCTCTTGTACCCTTCTTCCCAAATGTCTTTGATTTTCTTAAATTGGTGTCAAAGAAGATTAAGCTTTCTTTGTTTTCTTTAGCCATGTCCCATGCTTTGATATAGTCGTTCTTGCTCTCAACGTGTATTCGTTCAGCTCCATGGATCCTCCTGTGTAGTATCCTGATATGATCTTCTATCTTCATCCGGGAAATAATTCTTCCATTTTTCTCTCTAGAGAATTCGGATCATCTTTCAAATTCCGGCTAGAACCGGATGACCAACGTTTCAATTGTTTCTCAGAGAACTTTTTAATAGTATCTTTTTGTTCTTTGTGAAGTCTCTGCTAATCCTTATTTTCTTCCAATGCCTTTGAATAATCTCATCTTGTTCCTTCACCAGCTTTTCTGATCAGAGAATTGAATTTTCAATCTCTTGCTTTCATCTTCTGTTTTATCAATTTTCTTTGCCTCTATCTCCATAACATGTACTGGATCAAGCTATGCGATTCTTGTATGTAGCTTTTGATTTTCTCCTCCAAGATAAACAATCTCTTCATTCAATTTATCATTTATTCCTCTGTTTTTTTATTTATTCCTATGTTTCTTATTTCAGACTCTTCAATTGCATCTTTGACTTTATAACTTCTCCGACTTTCTTCTCTAACTTCAAATCCACTTCATCTATTTGGTTCATCATTCATTCAAGCTTATGTGTTCATACCATTTACCTGATTTGTCAAGCCCTCGACACTTTCTTTCTCCTAGGCTCTTTTTAGCCCTTGTGAAGGTTTCTTGCAACTAACACCAAAGCAAATACTGACACAGTGAGATTATACATTGAAGTTCCCAATTGTTTTGGAGAGTCATTGGTTTTCGGTCACAACACATAGTTAATGAGAAAAAGTCGCAGATAGTGTCGATCGAACTATAACACCCTCAATCAAAATAGTTCTCCTGACAATAACAGTAACAATAGATAAGGAAATCCATAAATCGTAGAGTTGGTAGAAAGTTGATATATATATCGTTAATGCTTCCTTGCTCTTTTAATAGAGTTCAATTTGGTTGTCGAAGATTTAATCTTGCTCACGAACATGATTAGAAGTTCCTGAGGACTTTCCCCCCGGATGCAATATCCAATTAGCCTTACACAATTTTATTGATCTTGTAAAGAACATGTTTGTATTTAATATTGTCCTCCACCCAGTTGGGCTGGATGTTTCAAATCAAAGTACCTGATAAAGTCTAATTGTTATATATAGTTCACTATTTTGAATAGATAATATTCAAATGAATATGTAAATTTTTTTTCACATAAAGTATATATTATCTAAATATTTAATAACTTTATGTACCACTCAAATGACATTTTTTATTTTACTATACAGATTTTATGTCCCAATCTACGAAATATCATCTTACTTTTCTATGAAACTTTTGTGTCTAATTGTGTTGCATTATTCGATTGGAATTTGTGAGTACTCTACATTCTTGAATGTCGCATTAATATTCTTTTGCAAACCAACAATTGAAAAAGGAAAGCCAATATCTATACGAAAGAGAAATAACGTCTAACAAAAAAAAACATTCTGGGAATGTCCAAGTTTCTATTCTCTTTTATTACTTTCCAAATCAGCTGGGAGGTGATCGAATATTCTGAAGCGTGAACTACTCCAATCTGGGAAGATTTTCTCCTTACATTGAAGAATTCACTTAGAGGTGTATTATTGTGTGTTTAGGCTTTTGACTCAATCCCATTTCTGCAACAAATCATAATTGGTTCCCAGACTACAAAGAGGAGGAAAAGGTTAAAATAAGAAGAAACTAGGGGAGAATACATGTTACCTTCTAAATATTTTCTCTCATAACAGGTTCAAGAAGTTCAATTGGAGACTGGGGACATAAATATATCAATCTAAGGAATATGACTTCACCTTTATTTAAGACTTGTATTCAGTTTCAAAAACCAAACCTTGTTTTTCACGTATGACAAAATGAGTAGTTGTTTTCCGAGGGCTAAACAATCGTACAATGACCTACAAAAGCAGTAGTAAGCAAGCTAACAAACCTACGTATTGAACATAATGTTCCCATATGTAAGCACATCACCGTACCTTGAAAACTGTCTTCAATAGTAGTTTGTTAGCAGCTTGTTCTCTTCCATTGTCAAGGCACCGCCTATAGATTTCATTATTTCATTAATAATATAACAAAAAGGGAGTTTTTGGTCTGTATGTTATATGCCTAAGATCAACACAATGCATGTTTTGGTAAATCTTTACGAAGTTTACTTGAATACAACTATAATAGTATTTAAGATTCAAAGAAGATCTTAAACCTGTATACAGAATGGTGGTAAATTCGAAATTATAAAAATATATTTGTATCTTCTGATAACACTAACCATTAAGATTTTGCTTTCATGTATTGTATACAAATATAATAGTTATCGGAAGGCGAGCCCACGCAATAGAGAGACTCACATGTCGACATGTACAATATTTGCAACTGTTAGGGCAAACATGGCGCTTTAATTCTAAAATGTAAAGTCATCCTGAAAATTATAGAATTATTTACAGAAAGAACAGAGAAAAAGCTTAAAACACATGTAAATTGAAATGTATCCAGTATTGTATAAGAATATGTAGAATATAAGCGTCCATAATTTTTTGAAATTTTATGAAATTCTTTACCAGGAGAGCCAAAATCATTTTTTTTGTATAACTAAACGTACAACATTACATATATTATCATTTATCTTACCTCACGTCTCTCTCTTACCATCAGAACCCTCCAAATCCATGGCATTTATGAAAGGCTCAATTACAACACACTTAGCCATCTAGACACATTTGGTTGTTTAACACCTGCAAGGAAGAACTTAAGAAGTAAAAAATTACCAAGACAATAAAATTTCAACTCCGAGAAAAGCATTGCCACAAAAAAATTGAAAACAAAAATCGACTATTGACAATCGATAACCTTCTTGTAGAAGCATCATAAAAATGATTCAAAAATTTTAAGAGAAAGATTATTCAAAAGGTAGTCTTCCCAGTTCATCATGAAAAGATATACCTTACAATAATCAAATCAAAGACTTTTACTTTACAAATGGCTCAACTTCAAGTGGAAAGCATAGTTTTAGTAACTTTGAGAGATTCTAGAATCCAGAAGAGAAACATAACTGAAATAGCACACACGATATGAAAACAGGGAAAGAGAAAGGTTATAAAATTTTATGTTTAATCTAGACAAAGAAAGGAAGTAGAGCACATGAAGTTTACAACATACACAAAATGTATCACACTCAAAAAGTAAATGCTGAATAGTCAATTGAAAATTTGGCAGCTTTCGAACTACTCCCAAACTAAAACAGACCATAATTCATAGAAATTGATTCAGTCGTATATCATTATTGAAGAGGATTGGTCTGTATGGTTTCAATCGGTTTTCAACTCTGGTGGTGTTATATCAAAAGAGACCAATTATTAAAATTTAAAAAATATCAATGTAGTCATTCTATGCAATGTTCTACTACACTTCGCTAAACTACAATGATCAGTTATGCATAAACAGAGGAGAATGAAACGCTTGACAGAGGGGATGTGAGGGCGTTTACCTTCGAGTTGAGAAGTAGCAGCTTGTGTCCTATGACAATGTTGCCTTTTAAGATGTTCTGTGACGGCGAAGAGTGGACCACATAAACGGTAACCTTGTCATTGCAAACTTGCGAGTGATTTTCTCAAGGGCGGCGAATGTTTTGGAGTTAGCTAGGCGGTTCATGGTGGCAGGTGTAATTGGTGCCGTCGACGGGATCTTTGGTGGGCAAAGTGAGAAAATAACACGGCAAAAATGCAAATGACACTCCATGAATCTACACAAACACCATAATCAACTCAACAACACCATGAAGAAGAACATGTGCTCTGTACCATAAAGTAACAACTTGTTTCGTCATATGTTGCTTTTTACATGCATAAAAGACGTGGCAAACCCAAAATCTCATATTTTTAATAACTCCTCCATCGCAATGCAGAACTCCTTGGTTATGGCAGCGCTCGAGTCAGAGAGCAGTCGCTACATATAACTTTAACATGAAACATAGAGATAACTATCAAAATTTGGATTTTCCTCCAATATTGTATTAACGATCTACTTCACTAAGGTCTGACATGTTGCTCAGTGATTCTATGTCCAAGCTAGCAGCGAGACCAACCTAATTGTGATGTTCCCTATCAATGAATCTTTCGAATTTCACACATTAATATACATTCCATATTCAATCCATATATAAAACGACTGTTTGTAACAATCAGTTTTAGAACATGGCAAACCTATATTGTTTGTAAGATTCAAGACATAAGACAAACATTGATTTAAAATAATGTTGCAGAAGCACCTCTAAAGAAACATAATTACAAAGATGTGAAGCTGCTTGGACACCAGCATAAAGCTTCCAAGCTTTATTGAGCTTGTAACATGTTGATACTAAGCAATAGCTTGACAACGCAAGTTTATAATCATGCTACATGAAGGCGTAATTACCCAAAATTCTAATTTGAGATTTGGTGGATGACATCAAGCACAACATAATAAGAGTAAGGCGTTAAAGAAAACATACATATGACTTCTTGTTGAATCCACACCATCTTTTCCTTTTCTCCACCTTTAGTTTTTTATCTGGTTTCTTAGTCGATTCTCGATTGCAGAAATCGAGTGACACAACAAATAACTCAAGGATTACATCGCATATACATCCTCTCCTTGGCTATGGTAGCGAGTCTGAATCAATTCAAATATAGACGGGTTAAATTCAATTTTGTTGTTAAAGCGAGATTACAAATTTGACAAAGCAGAGAGATCAACGATCTTAATGTTACCGTTGATTTCCGCAAGTTGATGTCGGAATCAAATTTGTTTTTAGAAACTTAGAAATCGAAAGGGAAGGGATCGTCTAATGTTACCGGTAGATTTCGCAAGTTATTCATATCAGGAGACTGTCAAATCTTCCTTGCAACTGTTAGGAGCGTACATGTTAGATCTTGAGCCACATCCTTGGGCTGTTAAATCTCAGTGTATTCGGTGGTTTCAAGAGAGCCGATAAGGGAAGAGGGAATGATATTCTGATGGAGATCGTCGATGGAGGGAGGAGGGCATGACTACACTGAAGGCATGAACAAAATTAAATAGAGGAGATGAGTATACGCGACGTGGGAAACTGGAGAGGGGGCGATTAGTCTGCTATCATCAAGGTGTTGGAGAGTTTTTCTTTTTTAGGTTCCTACAAAAATATGTTTGCGTGTCATTTTTTAAGGAATGTAAAAAATCTGAGGTGGACACCTTAGGAAATATCTATTAGACCGTGTAAGATTAGAGAGAATTAAGAAGGTGCTGACGTGGCGTTATAATGAAGCATCAAAACATGCTGAGGTGGACACTCTAAAGAGCTAGAAATAGCTTCTTTTTATTAGTTAGATGCATAAGAACGGTAAAATAGATATTCATTCAATTTAACGTGTTTATTACAAAAAGATGACTAAATCTTAAAATTCTTCATTTATATACAATACGATTTCCTAAGAGGAGAAAATGCGTCAGTGGTTGCACCATCTTTGTTGCCATATCACAGATTCAAGGTTCGAACTCTGCACATGGCCTAATGAAAAGAACTACTTGTCATTAGGCTACAGACGACAAAAAAAAATACAGTATGATTTCCTTTTTAAAATATTTGTATTTTTTTTTGAACTATTTCAACTTTCTTTTTAAGAATTTTAATTTTAACAAGGGAAAAAATTAGCCTAACCTCAAAAAATGCATAAATAACTTGAATAACATCACAAAAAATTTGAGTTATTTGAGTTGTTTTAATATCTAGAGTACCCTTTCAGCAACTTATTAAAAAAACAATATTACAAGAATGTCATTAATGAAATTCGCTGAAAAGTGCAAAAAATCTGGAAAACAAATCTGTAGTGACTTTAGTTTCTCCAATATTTAAAAATCTGTATACAGATTAGTTTTTTGGAGCCTCATATTTTTTTTCTCGAACTACAGATTTATATACATACATGAAGCCGCAGATTTATTAATCTGTCACAATTTTTTTTTTCACAGATTTTCATTATTGATGCTACAGAGTTTTAAGTGTCTCACATATTATTTTTTTGAAAAAATATTGCAGACTTATTCTACTTTACTACATACTTTTTGTTTTCTACAGATTTTTCGTGCAATTACTGCAGATTTTTCAAAACACCACAAATTTTCTGTTACTGATTTGTTTTTCGATTGAAAAATTTGAAAGCATGATACTACAACTTTTGTTTCCTTCAATTCCCATCGATTTGCTGTTGTTTACGCTATTTCTAGTCATGGCCGATAACTTGAGAAGACAGATCGAAGGGCTTGAACTTGGCATCGAGGATGAGCCTATTGTTTTACCGGCGGAAGCCGTCATGCAAGCAGCCGGTGAGAACCGGTTCGTCCTCATTGGTCGGCCTCTCATGCCATGCCGCCAGAACATACGGACAATCATCGCTCACTTGTCGAGGCTTTGGGGTTTGGCTGGGATTGTCTACGGGAGGATTCTTGATGGCCGCCGTTTCCAATTTATCTTCCCATCGGAAGAGGCAATGAACGCCGTGATTCGCCGTGGTCTGTGGTCCTTCGCGGACAGGATGCTCATCATGGAGCGCTGGTACCCATTGATGAACCCTCTTGAGATGAATTTCATACCCTTGTGGATCCAAGTAAGGGGTATTCCGTTGCAACTTCTCAACCGCGAAGTGGTGTCCCTCATCGGCAGAGCCATCGGTCAATTGTTACAGGTCGACTACGATCCCATCATCGCCACTCGAGTCGAATTCGTGAGAGTTCTCATTGACTGGAATGTCCGTCAACCGCTCCGCTTCCGGAGATACTTCCAATTCTTACCCGGGATCAACACTCTTATGCATCTGAACTAAGAACGCCTGTGGGGAGTTTGTACTGACTGTGGGATGTTAACCCACAACACGGGCGCGTGTCTCTTGCCCAACGGACCACCGGCTCTGGATGAACCCGACAATGATGATGAAGACAATCATAACGCCAATGGCTTTGGTGGTATTCAGTTTCTTCCAGCCATGCCTGTGGGTTTGATTGGACTTGTTCCTCTAGTTCCTGGTGGCCAGAATTGTGATGAACCGAGAGCTCCTGTGGCTAATGGCGTCGTCCTCCAGCAGCTTCAGGTTGTGGCTCCTCCACTTGATGTCGTTCCTTTGGCTCTGATGCCGGCAGCGCCTCCTGAGATTGGTCATGGTCCGGTGATCATCACTCAACCAAACAGTCCGGTAAGTTCCGAACATACGCTTTCGCTTATTGCAGATGAGGAAATGGATGAGGCTGTGGAATCACGAAAACGCAAATTTGATGATGGTGAATCTTCCGAAGGCCAGAGGAGGAGGAAGACTCTTGAAGTAGGTGAAGGTAGTGGTACGAATTACGAAGATGATAATGACAGAGGCGCGGTGGGCCCGGTACCACCACACTCGCCATGAGTACGTCCGTTTGGAACTGTCAAGGTATTGACATAGACTTGATAGTTCGACGCCTTAAGGAGATACGTCGCAAATATCTCCCGGATCTCATATGCCTCCTTGAAACCAAGCAAAATGATGACTATATTCGAGACCTCTGTTGCGATATAGGTTATGATTTCTGTTTTACAGTTCCGCCTATAGGTCTTAGTAGGGGCATCGCTTTGTTTTTGAAGAAGTCCGTTGTTGTTTTTATTTTATTTGCTTCTGCACATCTCGTTCATTGTACTATCTAAATCAACGCAATTATCTTTAATTGTTCGTTGGTGTATGGTCAACCGGTTACTAAAATGCGACATCATCTTTGGGAAAAGCTCCAACGCATTTCAACAACATCAAATGGTCCTTGGTTATGCATTGGCGATTTCAATGAAATATTTAGTAATGATGAAAAGAAAGGTGGACCACGAAGACCGGAACATACGTTTACTGATTTTAGACATATGATAGCCGTCTGCGATTTTCACAACCTCAAAAGCATTGGTGATCGCTTTACTTGGACGCGTAAGCATCACAATCATGACGTTTGGTGCTGCTTAGATAAAGCCATGGGTAACTTGGAATGGCTCTCCTTTTTCCCCACAGCACTACTCGAATTTATACCTTTCGAAGGATCAGATCATCGTCCACTTCTAACCACATTACATCGGTCTACCATTAATAAATCCCACCGCTTCTACTATGATAGCAGTTGCTTCACCGATGCTTCATTTTGTTCTGAAGTTCTCCGCAGTTGGAATAACCCTCACCTTACGCCTTCTACTATCGAAGCAAAAATTGGAGAAACACGTACAACCATCTACCAGTGGAAGAAAATTAACATACTGAATGTTGCTTAACGGATTTGAGAGTTGAAGAAACGGTTAGACCGAGCATATTCAAGCCGACATACTTCTACGTTGACTCGTCAAACGATTCGAAAGGAGCTCAACCAGGCCTATAGGGATGAAGAACACTACTGGAAAATGAAGAGTCGAAACTAGTGATTGCGGCTAGGTGACTGAAATACACGTTACTTCTATGCCAAAACCAAGACTCGCGTGGCTAAAAATAAAATTATGGCTACCGAAGATGACCAAGGGCGTATATACCGTGGAGAGGATGAGATTGGTCTTGCGGCTGAAAACTATTTCTCCACCTTATTCTCTAGTAACGGTGACGCTTCAACAACAATGGAGAACGTGTTTGTGGGATTCAACCACCGTGTATCGGGCTCTATGAATGCACAGCTCACTTCTATGGTTACTGAAGACGAAATTCGTAATGCGATTTTCTCTATTGGAGCAACCAAAGCTCCCGGACCTGACGGGTTCACACCTGCTTTTTTCCAGCAATTATGGCCAGATACTAAAGGTGACATAATTTCTAAGGTAACCAATTTTTTCAATACCGGAATCATGTCTGACGAACGTAATCACACTAATATCTGTATATTACCAAAGAAAGATCTCCCTCTGAAATTGTCTGATTTTCGGCCTATTGCGTTATGCAATGTAAGCTAAAATCATTTCCAAAATTCTGGTCAATAGACTCAAGGAACACCTTCCTACTCTCATTTCACCGAATCAAGCGGCTTTTATTCCCGGACGGAATATACTTGACAATGTCATTATAGCTCATGAGGTCCTCCACTCTCTGAAATCGCGTAAGCAATGGTCCAAGTCCTACATGGCTATTAAAACAGACATAACTAAGGCTTATGATCGTTTAGAATGCAATTTCCTCCGGTGAACCATGGAAGCTATGGGTTTTCACCATACCTGGATTACATGGGTCATGACTTGTGTAGAATCACCTACTTATTCAGTCCTAATCAATGGTTCACCTAAAGGTAACATTAGACCTGGGCGTGGTATCCGTCAGGGGGATCCTCTCTCACCTTACCTTTTCATTTTATGCGCGGAGATCCTTACATATATGCTCCAGACCATGGAATCGAAGAATAAAATCAAAGGCATAAAACTCAGTACTCAAGGTCCAACACTATTTAACATGATGTTCGCAGACGATGCTCTATTTTTCTGTCATGCCCACCCATGGTCGTGTAAAGCTATTATGCAAACACTTAACATCTATGAGAAAATCTCAGGTCAATCCGTTAACCTCAACAAATCCGCCATTACCTTCGTCTCGAGGGTTTCCCATGATGTTAAGACACGTTTGCGTTGAATTCTGAACATTCATAATGATGACGGGAATGGTAAATATCTAGGACTCCCGGAATAAGTCGGGCGTAAGAAGAAAGATATCTTCAAATTTATAGTCGAAAAAGTCCAACACCGGACGAGCAACTGGACAAACAAATACCTTTCAGACGCAGGCAAAGAAATAATCATCAAAACAATTGCGCTTGCTCTACCCGTTTACACCATGAACTGCTTTAAATTGCCTAAGGGTTTTTGTGAGGACATCGAAGCAGCGTTAGCTTCCTATCGGTGGAGTAAAGATAAAGATACCAAGGGTATGCATTGGATCTCTTGGGATCGACTAAGTCTATCAAAGCGTGATGGTGGATTGGGGTTCAGAAATATAGAAAACTTTAACAATGATCTTCTAGGCAAACATGTTTGGCGAATACTACACAACCCGGAGTCACTTGTGGCTCGCACTCTTAAAGGACGCTACTATCTTGATTCTCATCTCATGGCGGCAACCTTGGGTTCCAAACCATCATTTACTTGGCGTTCACTTCTCGAAGGACGGGCTCTGGTTAAACAAGGCATGCACATCGTCATAGGAAACGGTGAAACCACGAATACATGGGATGATAACTGGTTACCGGTGTCCCCTCCGCGCCCTCCTCATCGTATCATTGGGCCACTCTCTGTTTCTGCTTCAGTGAATGAGTTGATGCGTCCAGATCATTCATGTTGGGACCAAGATAAACTTATAGCAAACATAGTGGTCGAGGATGTTGAAATAATCAACACCATACACTTAAGTAAGTTCTCAAAGGTGGATTTCATCGGTTGGGCCTATACCATGCAAGGCCTGTATACTGTCAAATCTGCGTTTAGACTTGCGGAGCAACTGAACCATCAGGCTGCTTTGCCCATTCCGGGAAGAAGCGATATCAAAGATTTGGTCTAGAAGTTAAAGACAGTTCCGAAACTCAAACACTTTCGTTGGAAAGCTTTATCTCACGCTTTACCGGTTGGTTCTATTCTTCGGCGAAGACGCATTACTACAGATACTGTTTGTAAGAGATGCTACAACACGAGGAGACACTGAACCAACTATTCTTCACATGCAATTATGTCCAGGCCATTTGGCGAAGCCTCCAAATCATTGACCCTATGTTATTTGATGGCTCTGTATCCTTTGAGAATAAGGTGGCGAACATCACATATCACCACAACAATCGCAGTCTTCCAGAAGTTGCGAAACATATACCTATATGGGCGCTCTGACGGATATGGAAGAGTAGGAACAAACTGGTGTACCAAAAATAAGCAAGCAGATGGGACCAAGATATCACCCTCATCACTCGTGATGTTGAGGATTTTTTGCAGACAGCAAGTCCGGACACCACGCTAGGCCCTGCAGTGGCCCGACCGTGCACGACATGGAAACCACCCCCGTCGGATTTATAAAATGCAATTTTGACGCGATTATCGTGAACATAACCCCTCCTTGGCAAGATGGATTTTACGCGATTCTAATGGTTGCTACGTCGGATCCGGGCATAGCCAAGGACTAATATGTGAAAACGCGCACGCAGAACTTCAAGCTTTACTAATTTCGGCCCAACACCTGTGGATTCATGGGTTTCGCCGCATTATCTTCGAAGGAGATAATAATTCTGTTATCAAACTTTTCGGCGGGAAGAACTCCACTTCAATCATTACAACCTCATCTGTGATATTTAAGGATGGATTGCACGGTTCTCGGATTTCAAGCTCTTGTGGGTACCCAGGGAGGCCAATCGGGTAGCAGATTGTTTAAGTAAACTTAATTTCCCACCTAACTTATGCTTTGAATCATTCTCATGCATTCCACCTTGTATTACAAGACTTTTGGTTGCTGACCAACTTTGATCAATAAAAACCAAATTCGGAAAATAAAACTAGAAATAATTTTATTTGATTTTAACTAGTTCTTTGTTAATTTGTGAAATTTTATGAAAAATATTTTCATAAAATTTTAATCCTTTTATTAATATTTCTTATTTTTATTAATCTTAAAATGTCTTATTATTTTCAGCCCATTATAAGTATTTATATAAAAAATTATAATTTAAATTTATAAAATTGACTTTTTAAATTTTTAGTTTTTATTTTTAATGTATTTATAATTTAATTTTTTTAAAAATTTTACTTAATCAAATTTTCGTTATATTATAAATTTTTTTGTTTTTATTTTTAATTTTCATTTTTATTAGTTAGAAACAAATTTTAATTTTATATTAAAATCTTATTTTCAATTCATAAATTTTAAATGTTTTTTATATAATTTTTATTTTAAATTTACTTTTATAATTTTAATTATATATTTTTTATTTTATTCTAAATTTTTAGTTTTTAATTTTTTTTTTAGTTTCAGGTTTTTAAATTTTTGTTTTTTATTTAAATATTTTAGTTGTTTTCTTTTTTTATTTTCAATTAGTGTGCAAAAATAAAACATAATGGGTTTAATGGTAATTTTCTCTTTTAACAATTAATACATTGAGGATGACTTTGTAATCAACCATCTCATTTTTTTTTTTTGTATTCAATCATCTCAGCTTTTTTTCTAAGTCAAAATCACTTCACAAGATAAAAATAAAACGAAAAGGCAAAATGTACTGGTTAAAAAAAATTCTGTTATCACAAACTCAAGTCTTCTTAATTTATCTAATTATAAAACTAAGACCAATGTTCTAAAAAGCGATGTAGACGGTCGTCTAGGCGACTACCCCCTCGACACTGTAATTAGGCGTTAATATTATTAAGTGGATTTAAGTGGATTTAGACGGGTCTAGGCGGACCTAGGCGGACTTAGGCGGATCTAAGCGGCCATACAAAATATAAATTAATTAACATTGGTTTTTTACATATAGCCTAACTATAAGTTTTAGTTTCATAAAATATATGATTAAAAATATTCATATGTATAAAACTCATCTTTTGGCTAACTTTAATTTATAATGTAATATATTTTTAGTTTTTCAATAGATGTTTACGTTCTAAGATATATTATGAACTATATTTTATATCATGTGATATGCTATATGTTATATATATATATATATATATATATATATTTCTTTTGTAAACCTCTAAATCGTCTAGGCTCCGATTGTCCTTCTAGGCGTTGGGCACTAGGTGGCTCCCAGCGAATTCGCGGGGTTAAGTTGGTATAAACAAAATATTTGGATCTGAAGAACGATGCAAATTTGACCCAAAAAATGGTACCTTGGCGAATAAAATTTGTACCCAATCCGAAACGAAATCGGTAAAATATCCGTACATATACAAAACTTCAATAATTGAACCGGAATATTTTAAGTACCAGAAAATACCGAAATTACATTTATATATTTAAATATATTAGTTGTTTTTAGATATAATATCCAAAAATAACTAAACGAAAATACCAGAAAATTCAAATTTTAAAACTTTTTTGTTATATCTGGATTTTTACTTTTCGATATATCATATTTTTTTATAAAAATCGATGATTCTAATGTAGACCATGTAAAATTAAATTTCGTATAAATATAGCGATATGTAAGATTTCAAATAATATTTTACTTTCCATGTAAGAATCAATATGAATTAATATATACCATAATTCATGAGCATAGTAATATTGTTATGTATTTATAATTTTTTTTTATATGTAACGTTTTATGAATCTTAAACAAAGAAAGATTTTTCCATCAAATATATATATATATTAACTTTCTATAATGTGCTACATCGTTGTAAATGGAAAATTTTGTCATTCTTTTTGTTTTGTAACATTAAATATTCAATTTTGTATGATCCACAATTTTGTAAAAAAGATATAAGATGATTTTAGATTTAAATATTTTATAATATGAAATATTCAAATTTTATATTTATTTTAATGATTTAATTAAAATAGCACAAGTCGATTATCTACCTAACTAATTTTGCTCAACTAACTCATACTTCTTTCATGAGTTTTAGAACTTGAATTTTTGTTGTAATTTTAAATATTTAATTTTACATGATTTGAAATTTTTATAATGATATAAGATGATTTTAGATTTAAATAGTTGATCATTTGAAATATATATTTTATATCAATATTTTATAATGTTTACAATATTACAAATATTTTTTTAAGGAATAAATATTGGAATTTTATTTTAAAGAATATATTTATTTCGATTATTGTATACTCTGAGTATTTGAAACGGTAAAAGATCTTTTGTAATATTTTCCGAAGAACTTATTAATCATTCCGTTTTATGTATATATATATATATTTATATAAAATATTAAACAATCTTATTAAAAGCATGGTTTTGGGTTTCAAAATATTTCATGTTTCTTGTTAAAATTTTGCTTAAATATTTTCTCAAAGACTTAATTCATTTTTATATTATAATTATATTTTAAAAAACGAAACCATAGATTTTGTTTGTTTAACTCGTCTTTCTTAACCAATTGTTATAAAATCATAAGAAACGAAACATGAACACATATTAATACTATAAACCGGAAAAAAATAAATCAAGTAACATAATGTTTGGCAAGTGAATTAATTGAGTTCATGGTTTATATCTATAGTTTTAAGAAGAATTAAATAAAGATAAATTAAAATAAATTGGAATTGCTTCAACCAATCAAATTATAATATTGATCCTAAAACATCACATATGGTTGACACATAAGCAAAATTCATTAAAGTGTACTTTCAAATAATATATAAGGAGATTATCTCTAAATGTGAAATTTAAACATGGCTGATACAAGCCCATTATGGTTTATCTGAAGCCCATTTTAAACCCATATTATGGTGGAGTGAATGGTAGCTTGCGTGATTTACATAAGAGAGTAGGGTTGTTAATATAGGCCTCAAACCCGTGGACCTAAATGGGTATAGTATATAAATTTCAGTCCATGACCCGTCCAATTAACAGCAAACTAAATGGACTCTAAATGGGCTGATTCGTTTAAAACCATGAATCTAGCGGGTCAACCCGGAGCTAAACGGGCAACCCGTTTAAGTTTTTTTTTTTTGTTTGCGTTCTCTTAAAAAAAAATAAAACACGTACACAGACACATTTCTTCAAGTTCCCATTAGCATTAACTCCACACTTACAATCCACAGACGATGAATCCTTTTTCTCCTTCATCTTCTTCTTCTTCTTCACAATCACAAACCTCCTCTCTCTAATCCGATTCCGTGGTGAGAACACCGATTGGCTAGGATTAAGCTTCAATTTCGGATTCTTCTTCGCTGTTGATTTACCCGACCTGGTAGACTTCACGATCAGAGATCCGGAGAATCTCGTCATCTCATCCATCTGAGATCTTGTTCTGATATATCTCATCCATCGAAGATTCGGAGGAGAAACTCTGAAACTCTGAAACACACCTGTAAGTTTTCTCTCTCTCTCTCTTCTTCTTCTTCTTCTTCTTCTTCTTCATCTAAATCAGATTTGGGTGTAGAGATTTGATGTTTATCTAATTGTTTTATGAATCCATCTCCTCCATGAAGAGAACTTCGGCAATAAACCCATCTTCGGCAGCAAACCCATCTTCTTCTAATTGACTTTCATTCATTCTCTGTACAATTTTTGCATCTCTTCTCTCGGTTTTTAGTTCTTCCTCTCAAGATCTTCGACATGGGTTTCGTTTTTGGTTGTTGGATTTTGATAGCGATAGTGTAAAAGCTGAGATTCTCTTCGTTTTGTTTGATTCATATGGAAACTCGATATGATTACGACATTACTAATACTAACATTAGTATAAGTTTGTAGCTATAAGTGTTAAGCGTTTAAGTACTAGCATTAGTATAAGTTTGTAGCTTATTTATGTGTCAGTATTTTAGTAGGTTTTTACTACGGTTTTCACACGAGATCTAAGGTTTTTAGTATGCATTCAGATTATTTTGGTGCGGATTTGTGTTCTTTGTTTTTTTTACAGGATTCGAGCTTGAATATGCGAAAAGAATGCATTTTGGATGAATTTCAAGCGTCGAAGGAAGTGTTCGTGCAAAACTGGAAAATACTCAAGAATCTGGACAAGGATCGACCGATCTCTTTCTAGGGATCGATCGATCCCTGTCCCGAATTGCATACCGATTTTACGAAGAATTAGACCGAACTTATTCCGAACCGGATTACAACAAAAAGACCTAGGCTCGTGTTTTTAGTTTCATAATGCAACTTTTCCGAGCTTTAGAGAGTTGGGAGAGATTTGTAACCTAGGGAGAAGAAGTCTTTTAGTTCTTCTATCGAGAAGTCTTCGGAACCCTTTTTTACTCTTGTTTATGCATAATACAATCATGTCTCTCAACAATTTGATCTGTGTTTTTGTTATTTCCATGAGTGAGTAGTCTATTCGTTGGGTTTAGGGATTCTCACATAGGAATTCATGAGTTGTTGATATATGATCACATGATTAGGGATATAATCTAATGGATCTTCATCTTTGATTGTTTGTAATGTATGAAACTGAATTGATCACTTAGTTTCTGAACTTAGGTAATTTAACTGCTGGAAAGTGAATGTTTAAATGCATGAAAGAATCTTAGATGAACAATTCTTCTTAAGCCAACGAAAGTTGATGTTTAAGTGAATTGTGAACATATCAAACCTGTTAGTAATGCATGA
>OVAN01004116.1:0-26800 GCA_900406275.1 Anastatica hierochuntica
CGGTAGAGGCACGACACTTGGAATGCTTAAAACCTCGATCCAAATCTAGATTAGACTTCTGTTGCGTATTTTCCAGGTATATTCGATACTCCGTAGATTAGATTCAAAGTCAATAATTTGCACAGTTCTTGGGAATAAAGTTCGTAAATATATTTATAAATTGTTTATAAATCGTTNTAAATATATTTATAAATTGTTTATAAATCGTTTGGTGTACCCACTAACCGACTTTAACGGCGGAAATTTTATCGTGAATTTTTTATTTTTAGTTGGAGGTTTTTTCCATTGAAAACCCTTACCCTTTCACAGAAAGTATGTACAGAAAAGTGAAATGAAAGATCATATAGTATCACTAAATTAAATGGACCGACATGATTCGTTGTTATATATATCGAGTCATTGACTACCCATGACTAAAAAAGACATCAATATCAAATTTACCAAACTACCCTCCACATTCTTCAATTTTTTTCCACACTATTCATCATAGCAAGATCAGTCCACGCGTCATCACTCCTCCGAATACCCGAACCCGAATTCAGACCCAAACTCGTACCCGGAAACCAACGCGACCCGGTTTCGCACGTAACACCTCCCATCTGCATATGCGACGCAAGTAGCGAACTGAAACTCCCACCATTCGGATCTCCAACCGGTAACCCGTTTAACATCCGGGTCGGATCCATTTCTTGACCCGAAATTCCCCTAACGCTCTCTACTTTCGACCCGGATCCGGATCCGGAATCGCGGGAACCCGATTCCGAGCTAGGTTTACTTTTGTTCTTGAGATTGCTCGGCACAGTAGAAGACGACGACGATGATCCGCCGGATCGTTTACTGTTTTTACGAGATCCGCCGCCGACGGGGATGTTACGGAGAGAACCGCCTTTGGTCCAATAACGGCGGCAGTTTTTGCAAAAGTGACGGGGCTGTGACAGATTGTAATTGTTGTAGTAACAGAACTTTGTGTTCGGTGAGTCACAGCGAGGACACTTTAGCTGCTCTTGCTCCGGTAGTTCAGGTTGTTGCTTCTCCGCCGCCGCCGCCATCATCATCGATTGGTGGTGGTAATACGCTGCTTGTGACGTCATCTCCTCCATCTTTTAAGATAAAGTTTGCTTCTTTTTAATCGGAAAAAAATGAAGTTTTTTTTTTGTTGGAAATTGTTAGAAGAAATGTATGAAATGTAATTTTCTCTGAGGAGCTTTTAAAAAGAGAAAGATGGAATCTTTATAATGGTGTTGCAAATTGCAAGTTATGAAAGAGTGGAGAGAGATATTTGGTGGGTGTTATAGTGAGAAGATAGAAAGAAAGAGACAATTCTTTTTTTAATATATTTTACAAAATGACAATTTCAACACTTTCTAGATTTATATCTTTTTTTGATTTTGGGTCTAAAGAAAATGTTTGCACTAATTTATTCTTGACTTTTAGCTACTTTGTTTTTTTGGGTTTAATTTAGCTACTTTGTTTCTATTTTGTAAGTTTGTGATTACTTTTTTCACTTTAATTTTAGGGTGAATTTGTAAAATAAATAAAAAAAATGATTATTTAGATTTGTAGAAAGATGTTAGAGAGAGATAGAAAGACAAAGTAGGAGAGAATAAGTTTTTGGGTAGATAATTAAATAATAGAGGATTTTGGTTATTTTTTTTTATAATTTTCCTTGATTTTTTATTATGGTTTGTTAATTTGAGATATATTAATATTTTATTATTACTTCTATATAATATACAGCGATAATGATTTTTGTTGTTTTTATTTTGTTTACGAAATAAACCCACAAATTTTTAAGTTTCAATTTAGAATAATTCGTAATTTTTAGAAAAATATTATTTATATGTATAAATAGTAATGAATTTTTTAAAAATAATTTTCATTAGCTTGTAATAGTTTTTCATGAATATGTATAATTTTAAAAAAAAAAATATTATGGTGATATATAAATCTATTTACTTTCAAACTCCATATTATTATTTTTGCGACAATTGGTTATGAACCAGTGAACTTTCATCGAAATTTCCTTCAATGCATTTTCATTGATAAAGTTCTACGCGTTGAACTCTTTCTTTGACTTGTTGACTTAATAATTATCGTTGAGTACGTTTACTTGATGTCATTTTGTCGTGAACTTTTAGGTATAGTCAAATGTGAATATAGCTTGCTTGCGTTCATCTAGATGCAGCATCAAATCAAAAACGAGTTGATGAAAAAAAATAAAAATAAAGAGTTTGAAAATAATGGGTGAGTTTACTAGATATTAGTAGGAAAATCATTATTTAATTATGTGAAATTGAAAAAAATAATATAATAATAGAGATTTTGTATAAAAATATCTCTCTTGAACAAAAAAAGAAAAGATAAAGATAAATGATAGTTTGGGGATATGAAAATTAAGTAATGGTGGAAGATATAATAAACACCTAATTATTCTTTGAAGATATAGAAGTTATTTTTATGATTTTTTAAACAGAAAAAATTGGATATATATTCTTTTCGATAATTTTGAGTGATAGCTTTTTTTTGTCAACAAACGGACGGCAAGAGGCCGGTCTGGTAATCCATTAGCCTTATATATTCTTTCCACTCTGTGATGGAGGAAGGTCGAACACCGATGCTTGAAGATTGGCTCTAGAGACTCGACGAGTGATAGCTACTCAACCAGCAAAGTTTTATTTCTTTGAATAATGAAAGAAAAGAAAAAAGTCAACAATATTTTTACACTTGAAATTTTGGAACCGTATTTTGGAACATCGAATCACCATCTATAGTGATACAGTGAACCAGAGCCGCACAAGTGCTTAAATCTATGTCTTCACGTTAGGCTACAATTATCGCTGACCGTTTGTATTCAATTGAGTTAGAATCTCATATTGAAAATTTGAAGAAATTAACATTAATACAAAAGATATATTAGCTTTCAATTATTGGATTTTGGAAGATGACAAAATAGATGGCTTTGAGTCTTAACCACCAAGACATAGGAAATGAGATTTGGTATTGGAGTGGGCTTGTTTATTTTTGGGGTGGACTTCGAGTATCCATTCAGATTCGGTTCAGAATAATTCGAGATTTGGATTTTAGATTAGAATAGAGTTGTAAGCTTTATTCGGATATTTATACTTAAAGGATTCTATTCGGTTCTGATATCTGTAGTTATATAAAATAATTTAAGTTTTCAACTTCGAATTATTGTTGCACCGTCAAATAATCAAATCAAAACATACATTCTTTTTGTACAAAGATTATCAAATACAAATATGATTGCGTCCAAATGGACACACGCCCGCAGTCCAACAAATAAAACTCCAAACGATACTAAAAATCATTTCAAAAGAACACATTCTAAAGAACATAGCATAGCACTGATTCGCTAAATCATGTGAAATATCATAGAGAATAGGAAGAATAAGGTGAAAACGGTAAAATGCTCGAGACCGTCTTTCATCCAACTTTGGTCAATAGGGGTGGAATGGTCCGAATATCTGGGGCTATTTTGAGGTATTTATATTCAGATCCGAATCTACCAAATCCGTGAAATTACTATCCTGATTCGGATCCGAAGCCTTAGGATATCCGGAGTTCGGGTATCCATACGAAAACCCAGATATTCGCGGATATCTAAAACCAATTTTTTAATATTTTTATAATTTACATTTTAAATTTATTTTGAAAATAAAATAAAATTTATTATTATAAGTTAATTTAGTTTACTTTTAAGTTATATATATATATATATATAAATTATATGATATAATTTTAGTATTTTAATATTATATAATAAGTATGAATCCAGATATTCAGACCTACAAATTTCATTATCTGGATTCGGATCCGCCAGATTCGTTAAACCATTATCTGGATCCGGATTCGAACCTTCCAAATATCCATTTCCGGACTAGATCAGGACGATAGCGGATCGAATAACGAATCCCGCATAATAGTATAATAGTATAGACCGGTCAAGAAATTTTTGGATTTCATGGGCAAAACTTTTTTTTTAACCTACATAATATTGAAAATAAAATTTTAAGCTTGATAATAATGAAAACAAGATAAAATTGAGCTCATATCGTTAAAAGTAATAAAAAAACATACTCCAAATTGTTAGAATCTAAAATTGTTTGGGCCTCTTTTCTTTACCAAAAATTTTAATTTCTTCGTTCCATGGGTTGTGGCTCCTTTGTCTACCCTTCATGAGTCTTGCATGTTTTCATCAACTAGATCTAATAATCATATTTTGGTTGAACAAAAACGATCAAAAGATTAACTTAAGCGGGTTCAAAAATTTTCTAGAGAGTTGGATGAATGTGAGCCAAAAAAAGAGAGATGATAATGCTTGAAGAGCAATCGAAAATCTACTTGCATTGACTCTCTGTAGTAACAAAAGAAGATCATACCAAGCCAAAAAGATGTATTGAAACAGAGACAAGAAAAGAAGTATAGAAGCAGAGTCAAGAAACAGAGATGTTTCAAAAAGGGAACTTGACCCCTTCAACAATCAAAAGCCTTATGGTGAAAATATGATAATACTAAAGTCTAAGCCCAACAATTCAAAATTGACCAAGTCAATTTCTCTTCAACACACACAAAAGATGTTGAGTGTACAAACGGAGCAGAAAGTAAAGAAGATGAACGAGACAAACAAAACTCTCATTTTGCGAAACTCCTTTGATGCATTACCTTACAAAATGATGATAACTCACAAGGATAAGTCTAGAATCTTATTCGAAAAGATATTGGGGTTTACTAATTGCAAAAGTTAGAGTTATACATAAGCTCATATAATATGCTATAACTTGGCAAGTAAAAACCATAAATTAAAGATTTTTTCTATAAAATTTATTTTCTTTCTCATGGTATCAAAGCCAATGTGATTCTTAACGGGTCATCAATGCAAGAAACTCAAGAAACTTATCCATTTCCCTCAGGTGTTCATGTCACAAGTTCTATCACACTTAAGCTCAATGATAGGAACTATCTTATGTGGAAGAAACTTATCCATTTCCCTCGTGCCTTTAACTTCGTAGAGCTCTTCAGGGGCTATCAAAATACGGAAAATTGTGTAATTGTCTTAAGCTTAAGAGTATATGTGATCAGTTGAGCTCCATAGGACCCCATGTTGATGAGTTCATTAAAATTTTCACCTTTCTAAATGGTCTTGATAAGGAATATGGTCCTATAATTACGACGATTGAAGATTCCTTGTTTCGTCATCCTTCACCAACCTTCAATTAAGCAGTCTCAACAGCAGGGAACTTTGACAAGAGATTACAATTTCGTGAAGCTCTTTCACATGTCTCTCCTCATATGGCCTTCTACCTAGAGAACAAAAAACTCACCACCATCATACTCCAACTACAACAAGGGTCGTGGAGGATACTCCACTCTTGTTGCAGAGGTATCTCCTCATCTAGAGGAAGAGGATTTCACCAACAAGTGAATCAATCAAGTGGATCCTCTGGAAACAACAACTATCAGTGACCAATGTGCCAAATTTGTGGCAGAATAGGATACAAAGCTCTAAAATGCTGGAACAGAGTCGACAACTCTTATAAGAGTGATGATTTGCCCTAAGCTCTCACTGCACTACAAGTATTATATATCTCAAGGAAGAAGTGGTATCCCGAATCTGGCGCCTTTGCTCACCTCACTGACTCCCCACAAAATTTGCAAGAAACAACTCCCTACAATGGACCTGAAACGGTAGTGGTTGGCAACGGTAATTTCCTTCCTATCAGTCATGTATGATTCATGGTCATCCCATCTTCCTCAGGTAATATTTCTCTTAATGATGTGTTGGTATGTCCTTCAATTAAAAACCATTGTTGTATATTTCTAAACTTTTTGGAGACTTTCCTTGTGGTATGTATTTTGATGCATATAAGGTGTGCATTCTGGACCCAACAACTCAGAAAGTGCTCACAAGGGGCCAAGGCGTAATGGCCTATACGTGTTGGAGAATGAGAATTTCGTAACCCATTCTTCGAATCGTCAAGAAGCAGCAAATGATAGTATATGGCATCAAAGGTTGGGTCATGCAAGCTCTCAAGTGCCAACATCTCAATTTAAGAAAAACTATATTTATCAATGAGAGTAATGTCAGTTCAATTTGTGAACCCTGTCAAATGGGTAAAAGTCTTAGTTTTCCATTTTCTGTGTCTACTTCATAACTAAAACCTCTTGGTAAAATCCACTATGACTTATGGGATCCTTCACCTATTGTGTTTATTAAAATACTATGTTGTCTTTGTGGATGATTTCTCTCAGTTCAGTTGGTTATATCCTCTAAAGTTCAAGTCATATTTTTGTGATATTTTTCTGCAATTTCAAAGAATGGTTGAGAATCATTTGACAATAAGACCAAAATATTTCAAAGTGATGGTGGTGGTAAATTTGTGAACAATCGATTTGCTTCTCATATGTCTCAGTGTGGAATCAAACACTTCATTTCATATCCCCACACTCCGGAACAGAATGGAATACCATAAAGGAAGCACATACACATCATAGAATTACGTCTCTCTATGTTGTTTCATATCTGAGTTCCTCTAAAGTATTGGGTATAAGCTTTTATTACAACCAACTACATAATCAACTTATTACCCTCTGCAACTATAAGGCACAAAACTTCTTATCAACTCTTGCTTCAAATGTCACCTGATTATAGTTATTTAAGGGTCTTTGATGGTGCATGCTACCCATGTCTCCGACCATATGCTGCTCATACAATGGAACCAAGATCGTCACAATGTGTCTTTTTGGGTTATAATGCAAATTACAAAGGATACAAATGTCTCTATCCTCCAAGTGGTCTTGTTTACATAGCATACATGTTGTGTTTGATGAAAATTTGTTTCCTTTTGCAGGGAAATATCAAAATATCTTGCATGCGTACTCATCATCTCTGCTATGAGCATGGAAAAAGTCGTTCCTGCAAAAAGAAGCTCTCGTCACCAACTCTTCTGATGATACTTTTCTGTCGACATCTCCAAGTATGTGTCAGAAAAATCAAAATATCATACTTGTCTATGAAAGATAGACTGAAGCAAGTTCATTATCACACACCATTCAACTTCAAGAATCTGAGACATAGAATATGATTGTTTATGAGACAGAAAATCTATAGCCTAAACAGCTGATGCAAGCAGACCTCGAAGAAGTCACTTGGAGCTTGCAATAATTTCTAAAGCTCATCCTATGCTGGGGGGGGGGGGGGGGGGGGGGGATNAGCCAAATCCTTGGTATGCCTTAGTTTCAAGCAAAGAGATTGTTGCATCAGCTCTTCAACATTATGGCTGGATAAATGCAATGACTGATGAAATGGACTAAATGCATCAAACAAATACATTCAACTTGATTCCTTTCAACCCGAATATGAACGTTCTTGGAAGTAAATGGGTGTTTAGAACCAAACTAAATGCGGATGGCTCCCTAAACAAACTCAAGGCTCGCTTGGTTTCGAAAAGACATGATCAAGAAGAGGGGGTGGACTTTCTTGAAATATATAGTTATGTGGCCAGGACAACAACAATTTGAATTGTATTGGATGCTGCCACAACCAAAGACTCGAAACCTACTCAATTTGATGTGAAGAATTCATTCCTCCATGTTGATTTACAAGAAGAAGTCTTTATGACATAACCTCCTGGTTTCGAAGATCCTCAAAAACCATCACATATCTGTAAATTGCACAAAGCAATCTATGATCTCAAGCAAGCTCCAAGAGTATGGTACAATAGGTTTAGTGATTTCTTGCTTGAGTACGGATTTTCCTTTCGTATTCTGGATCAATCAATGTTCATATATCGTCACAATGGCAGCACATTGATACTGCTTCGTTACATGGATGGCATTGTTCTTACATGTAATGATTCTGCACTTCTAGAGACGCTGATAACTAAACGTCAAACTAAACAATGAATAAATAAGAAGAAATAGCATTAGCAAAATGAGATGGTATTATTTTTAACAATAAGTCAAGAAAATAGAAAAAAGTTTAACAAAAAGAATCAATAAAACAATTGATTACACAAAGACCAGAAAAAAAAAGATTATATAAAAATCTAATCTATATTTCCAATCCAAAAGTCATATGAGATTAGCTTTACTACTAAAATCACGATTTTCTTCCAATCGGATTTTGTTTTGCCTGTAAAGTAATTTCCCAAACTGAATTCTACACTTTTTTATAAAGAGAAAATGATTCATCCTCACTGCCTCCCTTCTCCATGCTATTTGCCCACAACTCCATCATGATGATTACAAAAGCTTATGATGACGATAATGATGATGACGATGATGATGATGATGGCGATGATGATGTATATAGAAATCTCCAACAATTACCATAAAGGAACCTTGAAAAAACAGAGTCTAGAGCAAAGGAAATGTTTGCGCCTTTTTCGCTTCTTCGTTTTGATGAGTAATGGTTAAGCATAGTACATGTACAAGCTATTTGCAGCAGCGCAAGCGATTGAGTTCTCGGTAGGATGCCAAGCAAGATGCAGCAACTTTGTTGTGTAATCAAGAGAGTTGCTATTCCCATCGGCTGCGGAACTCTCTGATCCTGTTTTTTTTTTAAACCATTTCAGTATTTCTTAGTTTGATAGCCAATTTCCAAAAGGGTATATGCTTAAATGAGAAAGAAGAAAGAAAGAGCGACTGACCTCTGCTTACAACACGAGTTATACTGCTTAGTGCTCTGGATGGCCTCGAGGGAACTGGGACATGTCTCCTGTAATGATAAACAACAACACAAATATCCATTTCATCAACATTAAGAAGACATAGAAGATCAAGCGCACTAACTCATACTGGCTTTTCCAGGTTTACCTCATTGGGTTTCTGCTTGCTTCTAAGGTTGCAGTTTCAGTACTTCCCGGGGAAACACCAAACACGCGGAACAGATTGCTGTATAGAGTATGAAAGCGGAAGACAAAATGATTATACAAGGAGTCAATACTCATTTGAAAAAGATGCTCGGCTTTTTGGGATATACCTGTAAGAACCTGTAGCGGCTCGCAATCCATTGCCACTTATACAACACTCAAACTTGTCAAAGATTGAATCATTTTCATATAAATCACAGAGCTGAAAATGACCACAGGAAAGGGAGTACCAATCAGCTATGCACTGAAACGTCAAACGAAGCTCTCTCAAAAGTAAAGGAAACTAACCTTTGGTTTCAAATACTCATGAACCTGGAAAGTTGCCACTGGACCTGAGTCCATGTTGATGTCCCATAACTGACACACAAATATAACCATGAGTTCAGTTTAACTTGCATAAACAACCGGAAACAAGTCAGTGATAGTTTCAAGGGTATTTTCTGATTAATGCCATTGGAAACAATGAAAATAAGGACCTTAAGTGTCATGTAGTCACGGCTAAGTAGATATCTTCCTTCTTTTGCAAATTTGATGTCTGAGACTGAAGCAATAATCTCAGTGAAGAATGATTTAGGACCTGCTGCCTCTCGTTCCTCAAACCTACAGAAACAAGCAATATTAGCCTTTGCTGGTAGACAGTTATCGCTTGTGCTAGTATGGATATTTTTCCCCGAAATAATGTGCGATAGATATTAGCAATCCAACTTTGATGAGGTAGTGCAGTAATTAATTTGTTCTTTCAAGTTATACCCGATGATATAGAAACTTAACAGAATTGCTAGTCTGGAGACTTACACTTTGGAATGTAGATCACATAAAGCAGATTGGCGCAGATCAATCAGGCGAATTGAGCCTTTCGAACTGCTATAAGCTAACATATTGCAATGGGTAGGATGAAATTCTGCTGATGTGATAACCTCTGCAAGAACCAAAACAGTAGTCGTTATGCGGGATATATAGCATCCGATTGCTTGATATATGGGTACTGTAAACTTCAAAATAGACCACCATAACATGCAGAGAACTTATTACAATGAAAGAGCAGTAAATAACACTGCTTACCAGATAGATCTTCCATTTTTGCAGGCTTGACATCAACAATATTGAAACTCTGATTACTGATCTCCATGTTCCAAAGATTTATTCGCAAATCATCAGCAGAAATAAATGTTTCGCCATCACTGATTTTAAGAGAAAATATATTAGGAGCAGAACATTAAACAACAAAAGTACAAATCTCAAGCTAATATCAACGAGCTCTCATTTTGGATAGAAAGGCAAAAATAAACGATTGGATTATCCAAAAAGACCCTGATTTATCAGACGACATATAGTGGCATCATAAGATTTCTCACAGAGAGAAAGCAGGAAGCAAGTATTAAAATGGGTGAATAAACCTACCTATTATTTGAGATTGAATTGATATGATAATCATGAGCATGGGAATATACTCTTCGACATCTAGCCACAGGGCTCGACTCATGGCTAGTTACCTGTATATGTCAAATGAACTTTTAGCTACGAAAGAGAAATGTTAAGTAATATTGCATGATTTAAGAATCAAATCCTAGCGGTCATGCAACGGAGAGACTAGTACTAAAAAGCACAAGTCCAGCACCATTGAAGAACAAATTGAATCAAATTTTTGGGCGCATGTATACATGAAACGCTCTATGTTATTTCAATTCAATTGGCGCGAATGAAAAGCCCTGCAAGTGAGTTTAGAAATCATCTAGAAAAAGGTTAAAAAATAATTCGCTCTATCTATCGCGCCAGGTTTTTATTGACTTCATTTTCAAAATATCTAGGAAGCCAAAAACAAATTGCTACGAATACAACTACCACTGGTAACCGCAGTGATGAGATGACTCCTGGTGATGAGTTGTTCGCTTCAGCTACCCCTCCGTTCACAACAGATGTGGATGATATTATTGAATTGTTCCAGCTTGCAACGGTTCCGTTTCCTACAGTCCTTGAAGGATCTGAATTTATATCACAAATTTTCTTGATCTTCTTGTCTTGAACCTGTCAAAACCCTCATGTGAGAAAAGATAGGAAATAATCACCTCAACTTGGAAATCTCAGCAGGTTAGAGGTTATCAATTAAAGATGATCAAAGAGAAACTCTATACAACAATGAGGATGTAGAACCATCTACACAGTAAGCAAACAACGTCAATGCCAAGAGAGTTATCAGATTTATTGCTGCACACCCTAAATATCCAGAATGCAAACAGAAAGTTCCCATCAAAACAGTTCGTCATTCAGAGGCCAACAAGCGAAAAAGAGGATATTCTCACCTTCCAAAACTTGATAGTTTTATCGTTCGTAGATAGGAGAAAAAGAGCGCCATTCGCTGTTTGGCACCATCTAATCTTGTTTATTTTCTCCTCTATCTCCAAACTCTTGAGATAGTCGAACTGATAGACAAGGATCAAGCATGAAAAAGACGGACAACGGTCTAGTACATATTGCGAGAAGGAAAAACAGAGTAAATCAAATATACCTCAGGGTCATGACTCTGAAACTCAGTTTTATAACGAAACTCTGGGTGCCGCTGTGGATAATCTGTTTCTTCAAGATCTCTTCTAGCTCCACTGCTCTGTAAATGACAGCATGCAACAACATATAACCCAAATGTCAAATTTGCATTTTCCCCCTCAGAAATCACTTAAAACGCGAAAGGGGGCATACATTTTTGGCATCGGTTCTCTCGAAAAGGACAACCCTTCCCCCACGGTCTCCGGTCGCGAGGTGGTCGCCGGAATTATCAAATTCAATGGCTGAGATTATATCAACTGCAGAGGAAACACCAGCTACAGTTCAAAACTTGAATTTACTCAACAGATAGATACAAAGTCGACCAAAACTCAAAACTTTCTATAGACCCATTCATTGAAAAAACATAATAAATCGAACAATCTAAGAAGCCCCAAACAGATCTACAAATCCAGATCAAAAACCCTAATTCCAAATCGAGAGATTAAATCGAATCGTAACCTAAATCTGATGCAAATCGTAAGGTAAGTCAACCGATGACTAACCTTCTTGAACTTCTTCACCAGCGCTTCGCTCACCGAAGACCTGGGCGAATCTCCATTCCAGAGGCGGAGATGGGTCTGCCGAAGCTGCGACGACCTCGTCTTCACCGTTCATTCCCTCTAGAATCTCTCTCTTTCGCTCCGATTCACAAAAACAACACACTCCAATCTAATGGCTGATCCGATGATCGGGAATTAGCTGGATCAGAGACCGCGCGAAATCACAGATTCTTCCGATCAAGCTCGCCGATTTGGGTTTCTCGGAGATGCAGAAAATCGATCAAAGGAGAGAGTGTTAACAGATGATTCCCAGATTTCGACAAACAGATAAAATCACACACACAATCCTTTCTCCTTCTCTCTCTCTCTCTCAACAAATATTAAATTTTTTTTTGTCGTCTATTGAAATTATATTAAAAAATTTAGATATTTGGTTTTTATTTCCAAAGTAATTTTGTGTTTGTGTTTTATCGCATTTTATGGGAGGAAATTAAAATTTTTAAATAACCAACTGTAAAAGCAAAAGTTAACATTTTAATGCATATAAATCACTTTTTATTAGTACTAAACTTACTTACCCTTTTCTGTAAATGGGCAAATGTGACATAAAAATAAAGACAACCTTTTAAAAATTTTCTTCCTTTTTTAACAATGTGGAAATTTTGTGGATTCTTATAATTTTCTTCAACTAATTTAGGATAAAGATATATGTTCTTCACAATATATGCAATGTCCTTAGAAATGTGCTTTTATTGATTAACATAACAAATTATTTATACACAAACATAAATCTAATCTTTAAAAATTAGGATATCTCGTATCTTAAGATAAGACTCTGATATGTCCTAATCCTAATATACATATATTTATCTTAATAATATGTATTTATCTCAATATTTTTCAAGTTAGCTACGAGATGTCTAGTAGTTTGGAAAAGGATAAAGAAACACATGAGCTAAAATGGTTTGGTAAGTAAAACGACAAAATCCATAGCCGTCAAACTATTCTTCCTTTTATCTTCGATCTAGGGACCGGTGAACGGTGACTCATAAAGTATTGTGTGTCGGTCCGTCAATGTTTCTTGCTTTGTTTTTCTCTTTTGTTTTTATGGTTTGCATCAAATATGTTTTGATGTTGTTCTCAGGTTTGGTGGTTACTGATTTTTGATTGGCGAATTTCGGTGTTATTGATATGATTTTTTGGGTCGGACCAGAAGATCGATGGGTATTGCCGGAATGGAAGATCGACGGGTGTTGCCAGATTGGAAGGTCGACGGTTAGACTAAGCTCCTCAGAGGCGCATCAACAACTTCAACATGCTTTTCATTCTAGATTTCTATTTTGGATTTTACCTTTTCAGGATTCTACAAAATTATTTGCAAGGGAAAATGAAGACTCATTTTTACCGAATTAGTCATACTTCTGGCGACGAGTTTCCTTCACGTTCAAGTTGCGTTCTACTTAAACCGCTATTGTGGATAAAAGGAGAACAAACATAGTGAAATAAAATTAACCCTCGACAAAATTGTTATCAATATATCATAGAAAAACCATCCATGAATAGGATAGGTAAGATCATTGTTATCCATCATGTTTATCGTTGTCTTTTTTTGTAATGTAATTTGCAGGTATGTGTCCAATTCAATATTAATAAAATGTCAGTGTGAAAAAAGTAAAACGGTGGCTCCTCTGAAAGTTTTAATGTGTTTTAGATGTAGATGCAGATAACTACTATAAGTTTCGTGAAATCTTCGTGACCGTCTTATGGTTGTTTCACCTTTGTGACAGAACCTTGGGCTCAGTGGAGACCCTTGAGCGATCCGAAAATGTGCATAGCCTAAAAGAAAACCAATAAAAAAAAAGAAAGAGTTGTCGAACGATGAAAGGATTTACGGAGAACGTAGGAACGTTTATTATTTGCTATATATATATATATATATATTGATTGACATATTTAATGCTTGAAATTTTATGATTTATGCTTGATTGCTTGATTGACTATGCATATTGGGCGGGTAATGATATAATGTTAGGAACCCTGACATCCCGAGCAAATTAGTTGCTCATCAAGCTCTTTGTTTAGCAGGTAACTATTAGCGGGATTATCGTACAGAAAAAAGCAACGTTAAGTGTTGCTGTAGTTTACGTACCTCTTGTAATTTAGTGTGAATATTATGTATCATTGTTACAAGTTTACGCGCAAATCTATATAAGCCTTTGGTAACATTTACAACTAAGTATAATAAAGTATAAATGGCTCATGAAATGCTTTGGTTCTATATGATACTAGTCCTAGTCCGAGACGTATCAACTGACGGTTTCAAATTCTGGTTGAAAAATCTTGACTTGAATCCGTTAGGACATATACACTCGGATATTTGACTTAAGGATTTTGAATGTGTCATGAGAACATATGGTTGAATGTCTGGGCACATGGTTGTAGCATTTTCAGTCGGGATGTTTGTTGAGAGTTTATTGGTTTATCGTGATGTTTTTGTTTGATT
The DNA here is from genome assembly GCA_900406275.1 of Anastatica hierochuntica. Lineage (NCBI taxonomy): Eukaryota > Viridiplantae > Streptophyta > Magnoliopsida > Brassicales > Brassicaceae > Anastatica > Anastatica hierochuntica. The sequence goes on from OVAN01004116.1 coordinate 14,436, forward strand.
GTTGCACGATCGGTTAGGTCAATTTCGACGTAATATTGATTCGGGATGTTATATATATTTATTAACTCAAACTTTTATTTATCTATATCCATACTATTATTATATGAGAAGTCAAAAGCTGACGTGACATTCATCCGGAGAAAGTTGGTGATGTGTCATCACCAAAGCTACTCTTGTTTCTTTTTAAAATATAGGAAAAAAGCTTAGCAAAATATATGTGATTGTATGTGGATCGTTCTTTGTGATACATTTTGACGTGGCGTCGTAAGATTCATTTGTTTCCTTCTTCTAACTGATTTTGGATGATTTAAACCCTACTCAAAATTATATATTTATCTTTATAAATAATTTAGCATTATTCGACCAAATGAGAAGCCAAGCAAGGCCTTATACATCTATGTCGCAATCTCTTCTTTAGTTTTCTTCTAATTTGTATTTATCTTTAAGAATTCGTTATCATTATTCCCCAAAAAAATAAACCCTACATCGATCATTTACTTATATAAATAGATGACACCTCCTTTGCTTTATCTTCTCAAAACTCTGGGGTGTTTCCTGAATTTAATTGGTTCATTGAAGGTTCGTCAGTCGCATCTTTCGTCATAAAATAGAGACTTCACATTGGTCTTTGTATTCGTTTGGTGTATTTGTTTTGTTTCGTTCCATGTTCATTTTTTGTTTTGTTCCCTGTTCATTGCATGTTTTCCTATTAGTTCCTCTTGTCTTACATCCAAAGTTTGTTTTCCTTATGTAGAACGACAAATATGTCTTCTCGCTTTCCGAAAACTTTCGATACAATGTTGCACATGATCTTGTCTTCGATCCATCATCTTCGAAGTAGATTGCATTCCATGAAGGACCGACTAGAGGTTTCCAGCACAGAGTCGACACAGTTTCCAGTGGTAATTTTTCATGTTCGATTCCGACGATCAATCTATAATATTTTGTGCTCTCTTTTCAATCAAGCTACCATATATGTATAAATCTCTCCTTTGCGTGCTTATATTTATATGCTGCGTAACTTTCTATGTGTTTCGCTCATAGTCATCACTTACTTAGAGTTGACGAGTTGTGTAGAACGTTGAACACAACCTCTCTTTTTCACGTTGGGTCATCAATCACTCGTCATCGAGGTTTGTCATTGTCGTTGTTTTATTGTTCACTTTGTTGATTTTGGTAATGTCCCACATTAAATTGTTTGTTTTTCAATCTTTCTTAACTTGTGGTCTTCGCAGGTGGGCAAATTTCACGCGTCTTAGATCACAGTGTGCTTGATGATTGTGAGAGTTATGATTCAGAAGGGTTTCTTGGTTTAGATGAAGGAGGTTGTTCTGGTTCGATCGATGGTCGCCTTTGTTATGATTTAGATGGACACACGTGTGATGAAGATAGTAGGGCATCAACCCCTTGTGGAGTCTGTGTTTTTTCCGATGATGTTGATTCATTGAAGGTTGATCCTCGTGATGACGATGATCTTAATCGTGGAGATGTTTTTCTTCACACAGGTTCTTTTTAGTCTTGGCCTATTTTTTGTTTCAATTGTCGTTTTGTTGTTTTTGAAGGTCATACCATTGATAGCTATTTTCGGGTTTTTGGTTTACACTTTTTGGTCATAAGAGATTTTATTAAATTGCGAGCGTTTTAATGCATGACATTGTTAGTTCACGAAATACTTTATCCTGCATCGTACGCAATAAAGGAGTCGTGTATAATGTTTTTGTTATCATCATTGAGTCAATCAACAATAAATCTAATTCCATCGAGACCAAGCTATAGCTATGTTTTATCTGAGTAAATTCATCTATAGCAATTGAACAGAACCAATCAACAACATCCATGACACAATATAAGAAATGATTATTTCAAGCACACTTGTAAGTAAATGAGATAATAACTAAGTGAAAAATCATTTCGGAATTAGTTTCCAAGAAGGGGAAGAGAGCTCTGTGTTACAAGAACTTTTCCCACATGTGGTTTCATTGAAGTTGGTGTTGTTTTCGTGACTTTGGTTTATCGATTTTATAGTTGTTTTGTTGCATTTTAGTTATGTTTTATATTTATATTTCGTCTATATCTCCGGAAAAAATATGTGAGACGTGGTTCGAGATTTCAATTATGGATATTTAGTTTGAATTAAATTTTTAAATATTGTGAGAAAGGTTATATTATGCTATGCGAATGATATACAATTTTGGATTCTAGATTTATTATCGATTTGTTGAGATTTATATTTGGTCGCTATAGATGGATTTATTTGGATAGAGTCAATATTGTTTTCGTGGCTTTGGTTTATCAACTTTGTTGTTATTTTTGTTACATTTTTTGGTTTTATGTGATTATGTTTTGTGTTTATCTTCAGCAAAAGTTGAATATATGTACTTAATTGTTTTTACTTATTGTGGATAACTTCTTCAACTCTGTTTTGTCCGTTTGAGATTGCTTCAAAGTCGTATTTTTCGGCCTTTCTGTCTATATAATAGTGTCGCCGTTTGGGATTGCTTCCATAGGGTTGTCTTGACTTTTCATTATGTTTTTTGTTTCTTCTCGACGTCTCCCTGCATGGAGGTCCTTCTATCCGCTTCGTTTGTTTCTTTGTATCGTTTTTTCTGGTTTTTCAATTGTCTTCACATATCATCTTTTTTGTTTTTATGGTTATTAATATGTCCATTAACTAGCGTGTTTGGGTGAGTCCTCATGTATTAGTTTTTCTCTTTGTTATGCTATGTGTTTTGGTTTTGTAGGTTTTTTCGTTTTGTTGATAATTATCTTTGTTTTGGTTAGTCTTGTCCCCCCAAGGCTATGAGTATTACCTAGCTTTTTTGGAGGCTAGACATTGGGCGTCAATGTGAGATTTTTACTGAATCTTTGACTTATTGGTTTCTAGTGGGTGTTATATAAGTCTATGTGTTCTATACTCTCTTGTCTCTTGATTTTGGTTGTGTGATGACTCTTGCTACTTTGGCATGGCTGGTAATGTCCTTTGTCCACTTTTATTTTATTTGTTGTCAACCTAATTAAATGTTTTGTTTAAGTTGTCTTTGGCTGATGTTTGTGGCTATAACTCTCTCGGTTTTTGTTAGTAGTTTCGTGGTTTGTGCTATGCAGGCGATGGTGGTGGCTATTTTGGTTATAGTGGTTAAACTCTTGTGTCTCTTACTCGTGTGGTGTTTGTTTGAGATCCCTTGCTTTCTCGGTGGCGTGCCCGTAATTCTCCCTACACCATATCCCATGGTTTGATTGCTTTTATTGTTCCTTTTTCTTTGAGCCGCAATTACTTTGTGGTGAATCCGTCCGGTGAAATCTAACCCTTTGTTCATCTTGATTTTTTCGAAAGGTTTCATTGATGAAGATGATGAGTATGGATACCTTTTCATGCTTTGTAATTTTGGATCTATTGAGTACTTTTATATTTATGTTGAACACTTTACACTTATCATTTGTTGACTTTCGTATAGGTCATCGGAGAATTTTTCTCTCTTGTATCACCCTTTTGTTGAGTGTGACAATTTTCTTTGGTTGCATATATTTTTCGGTATCCTTTCTTGCAAAGGGCGTGCTCTTTCTCCGTTCAATTTGTGGTCACTTACATGTGAGCTTTCTTAGTGCATATTGTTCACTTTTTTTTACACATTTTTTCTTCTCTGAAAAAACATAATCTTTCTTTTGGTGTTTTTTCCGTTGGCTTTAGGTGCGCATGGTTACCATTCCTCTGATGACGAGGGTGATTTTGATGGCGGCTCAAGTTGTAGTTCGGTGTCGGGCTTGGCTGATGGAAAGGATATCAATCACAAGTCTCTTGTGGAAATTTTTTAGAGGGTCTTTATTCTTTTCTGTGTTCTTCATTTTATTCGATTTTTTTCTCTTTGGTTTTTTTTGCGTTGCTTTTATCGTACTTATGTATGTGATTTTGATGTGCTATTTTGGGTGATGTTTAAGGGGTATGGTGGGCTACACTATATGGTTGGCACTTAAATATTGGATAACAAAATTAGTTACATTTTATTTTTTATCTAACTAATTAAATGTAATTCCTTCTTGCTTTTCAGTTATGCCACGTAACCCTCAAACACAAACCCACCCCCATTTGTCATGTCAGCTACATAACCACATATTTCTTTACACGCATCTTCTCCTCTTCTTAATACATAATAGCTCAAGTTTTAACCAAGAAATCACTGCAAGCATACAGTTATACATGTTGTAGTGGTTCGAGATCGAATTTACAATGACCAATGGTCACACATAGAGAAATAGGATCAACTACAGACTAAAGCGAAAAGAGAAAATTGGTTGTGATACTAGAACGAGAACAAAAGCAAACAAATTGCAGAAAAGCAAAAACGGGTTGTAATCAATCGAGAAAAGCGTTGGGCACAGGGTTTTCTTAGAAAATTCAAGTCATTATCAATTTCAAGTTAATTAACAGGGAAATAGGATTAAAAACCGTCTAGAATTTAAATAACGAAGCTAAAATCAACCTACTTCAGTAGCGTTAGTTCCCTATGTTATAGAATCCTAGAGACTAACTTCCATTGAATTTCATATTCTAAACATGCATTAGATTCAGGTTTGATAAGTTTACAAAGCGCAATAACATCAACTTTAGTTGGCTAAGGACACTTTGCTCGTTTGACTCAGATCAAAAATTCAAGAAATCACTTTCAGTGTATTGAAAATCCTAAGATCAGAAACTAGGTCGTGAATCCAAGTTCAGCATTAAACATAGTGATAAACGAAGATTCAATAGATAATTTCTCGATCTAATAACCTAACAATGACAAATCATGAAAACTCCTAATGAGAAACCTTAAACCTAAGTAATGAACTACTCACTCATAGGAAAAAAGCAATCAAAAGATGAATAAAAGGAGAACATATTGTAATTGATAAAACAAGAGTAAGAGGGTTCAGAATTCTTCTCCAAATTGAAGTACGGATCAGGAATCATCTCCCTCAGATTAAAAACTCCAAAAATCTCTTTTAGAACTTAGAAAGTAGCATAATAACCTAAAAACATGAGGTTGTATGTTATATAAGTATCCAAGTCGAGTCGGGTCTTTTCTGGTGAGTCTGGATCATATTTTTGGTGATTTTCTGCGTCTTGGAATGGATCAATCGATTGATCCTTTCCATTTCGGAAATTTTTGTCCCTTCATTTTCTGCGCGTTCTTCATCTGGTCGCTAACTTGATAGGTTTTCACTAAAAAGCCTATAACTTTTGATAGCACCGTTAGATTTCCTTCAAACCACCTCTAAATTAAAGCCAACACATGTGGTTATCTTGTGTCAAAATTTGAGCTCAATCCAACGGTGGAAAATCTGTAAAATAAGGACAAACTTCTGATGCTTCAACATGATCCTCCATTCTAAATATCTATTTTTGATCCAAATTGCTCTGTTTCTCTCCAAAGCATTCTAAAACCTGTAAAAACACTAAAGATTACCAAAAGAATCCAAAATAACTTTTATACATGATAAAACACCATATTTATAACTCAAAAACCATAATAAAATCGATAAAAACACGACTCATCAATACCTCGGCCCGTCTCACTTAAATCACTAAGTCAAGCCCAAATAAACTAAACATGTGAAACCTGTTCTTCTCCTTCGCCCCCAACCTGACACTGAAACCCTTCCTGCGAAACCACCCACCCTTTCATCTCCAACCCTTCCACTCTCCTCTTCTGCTATCCCCACTTATGTTATTAGTTTCATTAATTGCCGCCATTAGATCCTCATTACTATCCATGCCTCTCCACTTTCCCCTATGCCAACTGCGGAAACATAATGATACATAACGCTTCCATGAAATCTATTTAAACTCCTAAAGGATACACATACCAAACTACAGTGCTTGAAACCCCCCCCCCAAAGGATGCCACAAAATCTCCGCAAGTTTAGGCTACAATTTTTCAAATATTTCTAGAACTGTTTTAGATGTCACCACCCAAATTAATATAATATCTAGAGTGGTTGACAAAAAAACTTCATGCGGCATAAGGAACACGATCGACGTACTATGTCTTCTTCCACCTCCGTATAAAAGAGTATTGCACATAACTTAATTGTTTCTCTTCCTAATTTATGTCTATTCCTTTCGGTGTTTGCTTCTATTAATTACACTTTCGTATAAGTAACATCTAACTAGTAAATTTTCTTTTCTTTGGTCTGCTCAAATTGATTGATTTTTGTTTCCTTGATATTTCCTATATATGCATTGGGAAAACCCATAATATGATAATCAATCGTTATCTTCCTTTTAGTTTTAATTTAGACCTGCTTTTCTTTATTTTAACATGTTTTGCTCCTCTAAAATTTATACAAAACCAAATGAACATCATTGTGATTTCTTCTTATTTTCTGGATTGTTTGCGAACTAGTTGTGAGTTATTGTTCCATGTGTATCCAGAGGTTTTTGGTTATTATTCCATTTTAAGACTATGGTAACTTCTAAAAGCAAAAACATGAAACCGCTTTAAAATGTTAGTTCAATAACACTCCCTAAGAACCTCAATTCAATAACACCCTCTAACATTACCAAAAGAAACAAAACAATATTCATTACAACAATTTCCTGATCATAACAAAAATAATTAAATAAACACTTGCGCGTAACGCGGGATATCCTCTAGATTTTCCACCTCAGCAAAAAGGATTATAATAAAGACTATCATATGTGTTATGCAAATGAGATGATAATTTGTAGTACTTGATTGACTCGGGGTTCAATTTGTATTACATCGGGTTGGTATATAGAGATTTGGTTTCTATGTTAATAGGTTTCTTTGGCGTCTGTACAAGCATTAGCTCTGATTTGCATAATGTTTATTAAGGTAAGGAATTGTAAAGTGTATTGTGATATGATTATAATAATTGTGTTTATATAATAACCTTCTTTGCCTCCCTCTGATACATAAACGGATTACGTGATCGAATTTTGTTAGTTTCGAACAATTCAATTTATGAACCCTAAATTATGGTCCGATAAAGATAGCTTGAAAATGGAAAGCTTAATGTTTTTATAACGCAAAACAGCAGGGAGTTGGGTTTTTCTCATGAGAATAAAAGGGTTGCAGTAGTTTTGATAAATTTTTTGGGGCTTAAATTGTGTGGGTTTTTGTTCTAGAGGCCAATATTGGCTCCTCTTTTTGTTTATACCGTTGGCGATCGACACAAACGTTTTGGCTTTGTTCGTGAATGATGAGTCATCTTTGTCTCCCTCTGGCGTTCAAGTTTTGTGGATCTATACTCTTAGTTTCTTGTTTTTGTTGTTCTTCTTGTCTTTGTGAAGTGTTTTTTCGTTTTTATTTTCCTGTTAATGTTTCTCTGCCAGCGAGGGTGGCTCAGGGGATCATGGTTAGTCTTTGACCTTGCCGTATGCGGGTGAGTGATTTATTTGATTTCTTCTTATTAGCTCCTATATGTGTATTAGGAATTGGTTATGTAAATTAGTTATGTAAGTTGGTTAGAGTTGGTTAACTGATTTTGTTAACTTCCTTATTCTGTATATAAACTGATATATAATGACTTTAGTAAATTAATAAGAAAATATACATTTAGTAAACTTTCTCTCTTTGAGTTTAATATGATATCGAAGCGCGTAACAAACTTTTTTATGCTTCCGCCATTTTTCTTAGATCTTGAGCTCAATTTCTTCATCTTTTCTCTTTGATTCAATTGAAATGAGCTCTTTGATTCGAGATTTTCTTGTTTAGTTTGCGATTTTAAGCTTTTTCTGTTTGATTGAGTTTCTTTCATTTCTCGTCTTTTATTTTCTCCAATTTTCTTCTCTCTTTGACTTAGATTTGTTGCCAATCTTTTCAATCTCAAATCCGGCACAATCGTTCTTCATTTATTCACCTTTCTTCACTGGAAATGGGATCGAATTTCAACTATAAATCTTCTCTTCCGTGCTTGGATCCCCGTGTGGATAATCAACAACAATCTTCTCATTCTATCGATGCCTATGATAATCTATACTTCTACATAGTTCAGATCATGCGGGACTCGTTTTGGTGTCAGATCGACTCACGAGAGGAGTTGAATTTCATTCATGGAGTCGATCAGTTCTTATAGCACTCAACATGAGAAACAAACTTGGTTTCATGGATGGTATAATTCTAAACCTCCTAAGTATCATACAAATGTTCGATCTTGGTCTAGATGTGATGATATGGTAGCAACTTGGCATATGAATTATGTCTTAAAGAAAGTTGGTCAAAGCTTGCTATTAATGTTTACTGCTGAAAGTATTTGGAAGAATTTGATATCAAGATTTAAACAAGATGATGGACCTAGGGTTTATGAGATATAAGTTATAACAAAGGTTGTCTAGCATCCAGCAAATTTCCATGGACTTCAACGCTTACTATACGGAATTGGTTACTCTTTGGGAAGAGCTTAGAAACTATGTGGAGCTTCTTGTTTGCACTTGCGGAAAATATGAATGTAATGTTGTTGTACTTGGGAAACTTCACAGGAGAGAAGCCGTTTCATTAAGTTCCTCATGGGACTCAATGAATCTTTCAAATCTACAAGGAGATAAATCCTTATGTTAAAGCCTCTTCCATCTATTGAAGATGTCTTCAATTTAGTAACTCAAGATGAAAGGCAAAAGCAGATCAAACCTTCTAGACCTGAGAATATTGTGTTTCAGAACACAGGACCTCTTCCTGAAGATATTTCTTAGTAAAATTCTCCATTTGATAATGGTGTCTTTGATTCACAGTACAAAAATTATGGAAGACCCAGATTAAGGCCTCAATATACCTATTGTGGACAGTTAGGATATATAGTTCACAAATATTTTAAATTACATGGTTATCCACCATGTCATAGAGGCTTTACTCAATCAAAAGGATCCTCTCAGTTCTCTTCTTCGCAGCCTACTTTTATACCTAGAAGTCAAACAAATAATTCTCCAAGACTTGCTTTCTTGCCACAACAACAATTCCCTTCTTCAAAGACTAATGCAGTGGCAAATATATGGCTTCACCTTCAATGCTTCCTTAACCTACAAATGCTATTAATCTAGATCTCACTCACATGAATGAAGCACATGTTGAGACACTTATTCAACAACTTCAGAGTCATGTTAAAGTTCCAAATTATGTAGCCTCTTATTCTCCTAAAACAACCACTAAGAATGGTCATATGGCTTCGCAATCCACTTTTGGTATCATTCCTTTCCCTTCCTCTAGTCTCCGTTTTGAAAATCATTTTCTTACATGTCAACATCAATGCTTATACTCATTATATAACTCACTTCCTAGTTGTTCTTGAATAATAGATAGTGGAGCTACGATACATGTGTGTTTTGATCCAGCAAATTTTAGATTTATCTCGCCAGTTTGTGGAGTCACAGTCTCACTTGCTGGTGGCACTAGGAAACCAATCACACACATAGGCACAGTTCATGTTACACATTCTCTCATTTTTCATAATGTTTTACATGTATCTTCTTTTCATTTCAATTTGATTAGTGTTAGTAGTTTACTGCAAAATGAACTTCGTTCTACTCATTTTTTCTTTGTTTCATGTTTTCTTCAGGACCATACTCAAGGTTTAATGATTGGTAGAGACATTCTCACACATGGTCTGTATATCTTATATATTGATGTTATCTTATCCTCTATCAACATGGCTTCTTCAAATCTTATGTTTGGATCCTTGTCAGTAGATTGACAGTTGTGGCACCATCGTCTAGGACACCTATCTACTGGCAAGTTAAAACTACTTTCCAATATTTTTTTTTATTCCAAAGTGTATAGATTCAGATTAATCACCTTGTTCAGTTTTGTCCATTAGCTAAGCAAAAACATTTACCTTATGTGTCCAATAAAAATCTGACAAAAGAACCATTTGATCTTGTGCATTTAGATACTTGGGGTCTGTTTTCTGTTGAGTTTATATAAGGATATCGTTACTTTCTTACTATAGTGGATGATTGTAGTCGTGTCACTTGGATTTATATGCTTCGTAATAAAAGTGATGTTTCACCAATGTTTCCTGCTTTTCTTAAACTGAGTTCTTCTCAATATAATACCAAAGTCAAATCAATCAGAAGTGATAATGCCCCTAAATTAGCTTTTACAAGTTTATTACAAAAACATTGTATTATACATTACTTTTCTTGTACTTCTACGCAAAAACAAAACTTTGTGATCGAAAGAAAACATCAACACCTGTTGAATGTAGCTCGTTCTTTGTTATTTCAATCAAATATTCCTTTGCCTTATTGGTCTAATCGCATTCTTACAGCTGTATTCCTTATTAATAAAATTCCATCCACACTTCTTGGCAAAATTTCACCATTTGAGAAACTGATGCATAAACAACTTGATTCTAAGTTTTTGAAATTTTTTGGTTGTCTTTGCTACGTGTCTACTTTGCCAAAAGATCATCACAAATTTTCTCCAAAGGTTGAGAAATGTGTTTTTCTTGGATATCCCAATGGTTATAAAGGTTACAAAGTTTTAAACAATGAAATAGTGATCTCTATGAATATTGTTTTTCACGAAACCATTTTCCCGTTTAAAGATCAACAACTTGCATCTTCATCTTCTAATTTTTTTTGCTCAGACTATCATGTTATTGCCCATACATGTAGTCTTAGATACTCAATATCTAGAACATGCATCATTTTCTTCTGCACCCGTTACATTGTCTTCTTGTGTCACAATTACCTAGTTCTTCTTCATATATGCCATCTCTGATATCTAGTTCTCTTTCATCATTGTCAGCATCATCATCATAACACATATTAGACTCATTGGCATCACACTCTAGTGCCTCTATTTCTTGTGAGACTATTTCTGCAGGGACATGTCAGGCAAGGATGCTTAATACTAGGCTACGACGCAATGTCGAAGCTCATGGTTATCTTTATGATTACTACTGCTATTTAACAAAATCCTTTTCCTCATCACCTTAAAATACTTCTTCCCTATCCAAAACACACTCACCAAATACTTCTTCCCCATCGAAAACACACTCACCATCTCCTTTATATCCTCTTTCTTCTGTATTATCCTATTTCAAATTTAAACCTCTTTACCAATCTATTCTTTTTCATACACTATGGAAACTGAACCTACTACTTTTCAACAAGCAATAAGATCACCTAAGTGGATTGGTGCAATGAATGAAGAGATTACAGCTGTGGAAGTTAACAGGACATGGACACTTGAATCACTTCCCCAGGTAAAAATATTGTGGGGTTTAAGTGGGTGTATAAACTAAAGTACAATGCTGATGGATCTTTAGAAAGGTACAAAGCATGTCTTGTAACTAAAGGCTACACACAACAGAAAGGCATAATTTTACAAAGACATTTTCTCTTGTGACTAAGTTAGCAAGTGTCAAGCTTCTTCTTGGTTTAACAGCTATTAAAAACTAGAGTATGACTCAATTAAATGTCTTCAATGCCTTCCTTCATGAAGAATTGGATGANAAGCCCCCCCCCCCCCCACATGGTTATACACCAAGTCAAGGTACTCTTCCTCCCAATCATGTATGCAGACTGCATAAATCTATCTACAGCCTTAAACAGGCAACATGTCAGTGGCATCATGCTTTTTCCACTGCCTTATTGCATGATGGTCATGTGCAGTCTCATGCTGATAACACGTTATTTTTGAAGTATATCACTTTACTTTCACAGCAATTTCACAGCAGGTTTCCCTTTTTGGTAACTTTCCTTTTCGGACAGGATTCCTTTTTGGGTAACTTCTATTTATGGCAGATTTCCATAAATAGTAAGTTTCCTCTTTAAGTAGGTTCCTGTTTAAGGTCTAATTCGGGTTCCTATTCCAGGTCTTTTTCAAAAGAAGGATCAGCAAAGGAGAAGAAGGATGAAGAAGGATCGTTTTGGGGTAAAAGCTCAGAAGGAGAGTCATCAGTCAGCAGTTCCAGAGTCGTCTCTTCGTTGTGGCTAAGGTGAGGAGTTCCCGCCTTCGTTCTTATTCGTTATCTTCCTAATTTCGTTAGGCTAGGGTTAGAGTATCAGCCAGTGTCGAGCTATATGTCTCGGCACGAATAAGTGTATGTATTATGTATTGATATGATATAAAGTCCTATACGCCTAAGTGCGATTGTTTGGGGTCGCTATGTCGAGCCTAGGAAAGAGAGTCTTGCAAACCTAAGTCCTAAAAATTGAATAGGTCTAATTTGGCATTGTGTGAGAATTACGCGGAATGAGTTAGGAGTAGAATGAAGTGGAGAGTCTCCTCCAGTGGGCGCGGAGCCTACTGCAGGAATGTGAAACGTGTGGTGTTTTCCCCCTTGCCTCGGTGTAGTACCGTTGCGGCAGTAGGCAGAGGTGTCTCCTTGGGCAGGGCTGATTACCCTGGCGGGAGACGCCT
>OVAN01004117.1:0-26793 GCA_900406275.1 Anastatica hierochuntica
TAATGACCATAAATTGCATTGTCTCCACCAAGAAATCAATTATAAAAAGGGGGTGAGAGGATCCTAAGAAGGGAGGCCAAAAAAGAGAAGAGCTACACAAAGCATTCCAAGAGAGCAAAAGGAAAGAGATCCATATCTTAATTGGCAATCTTCATAAAGGGCTCATTCATCCATTCCGACACCCGTTCACACGCTTGTCTTCGCAGGAAAGTCTTCTACTTCTTCTTCACTTATAAATTTCTATATCTTTCTTTAGCACCCATCTATTTAGAAGAGAGACATAACATTATGGAGGTCCCACCTAGCTCCTAAGCTCTCCACCTAGCTCTCAAGCTCTCCGCCAAGCTGTTCAGCTCTCCGCCTAGCTCTCAAGCTCTCCACCTAGCTCTCAAGCTCTCCGCCTAGCTCCCCAGCTCTCTACCTAGCTGTCTCGCCTACCTGAAGTTGACGACCTGACGACCTGGCGACCTGACGTCTTAACGACCTGACGACCTGACGAGCTGCCCAGTCGAAGGGATGACTAATGAGCGTACTATAAGAGAAGACGTAGCTGCATAGTTGAGTGAAGAAGCTCTCTCAGGTTTCGGTGGCCTCATATCATAAAGAAGTGAAGCAGTAAATGAAGAGTGGAGCTTAAGCTGAATAGTCCTTGTTGAACAAACAACCGAAAACACTAACCCCATATTCTTGTGTGGATTTCGGATCCAACAGAAGATGGAAGCAAAAAATTTTTACATTTGATAAAGTTGTTTTCTACAATTACTGAAACAGAGAATGAGGACAAAGTCACTCTTATACTCTTATAGTGTGAGTGATTCTGGTTTACAACATAACAGACTAACCAACTCTCGATTTAGTTAAACCACAATATCAATATAACTTAATAGTTACAAACATATTTTGGAATTAGTTAATTAATCATACACAATAAAATAAATATGGGAAAAAAGCAATAATTGAAAAGAAAATCATAATCAACTTGTGATTAAAAGATGAGAACTAGCTTCGGATGACTAGTTTGAGTAATTTTGTCAAACATTCGCACCTTTGCAGGCTTACAAACCTATAAATAAAACATGCCATGTCTTTTCTTTGATTTACTATTAAGAGATTATATATAGATAAACTGAATAGTAGTTAATTATATTAACAATACAAAAAACAATTTGAAATATTACGTACAAGAATAATGTATTACTAGAGTATAATCTTAAGAAAAAATAAAAGGATACTAACAAGTTGTGAAAGCAAATGTCGGAATTGGGAAGTAACACTCTATTTTTGTGAGAAGGGATGGTGTCTACTTGCCCAGTGCTCAAGTGCTGGGCCTACTAAATTCTAGTTGGATGGATAATATTTGCATGTGGTCTTTCTTCGGATGCATCCAATTTATTATTATTATTTTTTCATAAAATCCAATTTTTTTTTGGAAAAGAAAATTAAGAATATACTACAGATATTATGCGTTATAAATAATGAAAATAACGTTTAAAAAACTAATATATGCGGGAAAAAGATTATTTGTTTACCCCCGGTTGGCCTACGCCTTTTTGAAAATCACGTACTGATCACTTGAAGATAAAAAGGAATATAACTTAATGACAAGGGTTTTGTCTTTATTTTCATATGACTTTTTGTCATATTTATTGGATCTTTTATCAAGCAAGTTCAAAGAGTGTTTTTTGTATTTTCTTCGGCTCACTCCAATCTACCAATATTCTCTCTATGATTCACTACTATTTATTGGTTTCTTTTCTATATATTTGGTTGGTATAAAATGTCATTTGAATTTAGTTATTATTCTCCACAACAACATACCATCAAAGCTTCATCGTCAAGTTCTTTCATCAATTTGTTGTTTACATGCTATGTGCCTATGCGCGCTTTGAACTTTGTGAAGTTGAATTTTATTTTGTTGATCAAGAGGTTCAGATTCCGTTGACCTCTAATCTCCATTGGATGGATCAAACCAGGCGAACCAATCTTGCCTAAATATTCATGTACACTCACATCATCCACGATTAGTTCTTAAATGAGATAACTTTCCGGTCCTATAGAGATATAGAGAGCTCTATCAATCACGTGTTGATGTTAATCTTCAGCTAGAACTTCGTATTTCATTTAGATAATCTCTTAATTTTTCTAATTGATCTTTTAAATTTTAATAAAATTTCTAAGTGATTTCAAATAGACAGCTACAAGATTTAAAGGTTGATCCCCAAAAAAAGATATTTAACACTAGAACTCGAGTTCTATATATATGTTTATAATAAGCTGAGCCTAAACGAAGGTAACGGGTGTGTGGTACGAGTATAATTTTTTCCTAAGCTAAACTAAATTTATAGATGCTTTAGGACCTTAACGACTAATTAAGTCAAGTCTTGTATGCAATATATCTTCTTCTTTTTGCAATATATCTATAGATATGATATATGATATATAGACTCTACGGATGTAAGGAATATGGAGTACATTTGTAAACAATATAATAAACTAAAAATTTATAAGTTTATATATATTACTGATTCATAAACGTTGATCAATGGTACCATTATATAAACGTTTATATAAATATTTAGTAATATATAAACGTTAAGCGGAACTAAAAACAAGAAATATGGTTGATCAATGTTACCATTATCATTATCAAATACGATCACCATTCTCGACCTCTACATTTATAACCTTGTTTGTTTCCTTGCCTCTGCAACAAAATCAAACGACAATGTGTGTGTATATATTAATGTGAACGTAGACATCATGAAGTGGAAAAAGAAAAACGACGACTTGTTAAGGCATAACATAACTTTTACCTTTACTTACCTTTCAATTTCATTGTTCTTGACCCTTGTTAATTACGTACGTGTCCTTAGGGTCACCGAACAAGGGACCTATGTATAATGTATATCTTATAGAAAGTGTCTTTCCCATTTCAGCATGCATCTATCTACTCTACGTACAATTTATACGACCAAAGTTCGTAGATGACTTCTCAAGATTCCTTGAGTGTCAAAAACAAAACATGATCACCGTAACATGTGCATACCATATCAAGTCACCCTTTTTAGTTTGTTCCCCATAAAGCAATCTTTCTTACCTTTTTTTCTTGGTACAAAATCTTCCCAAATCTTCCTTATTCTTTTCATAAACAGTGTTTTAAAATCAATTTATTTGGAATACCGAATCATCTTCTCTATATTGTTTGTTTAATGGGAATGTGAAATGTATCCCACCACCATCTTAATCACGTTATTTTGATCACAAGAGTATTTGGACATCTAGTGCAAATAATCTACATGCATTGTTATTTGATATCTCATATCTCATAGAAACTCCGTCGAATTGAGATGTATATCTTGCGAACCAACTACTATCGATCGTCAAAGTACGATTTTGAAGTGAATCGAGGAAGCTCAAGCCGATGAATATTCTAGATATCTTATTGTGATGAGGATTAAATTATTTATATATAAATCATAAAATTTAAAAAAATTCTATTTACAATTAAAATAGATTTAACTCTTGTATATATATACTAATGCATGTCATTTATTATTAACAACTCATTACAATATCATATTTTACGTTATTTAACATGTTGATCCTTAAATCTTTCGACTCTACTCTCGTCATATTTTTTGGGACTATTAATAAACAAGTGGTGGTGTTTGTAGGGTCGATATGTACACTGTTCTACTATCTTTTCTTTTAAGAAGTTTTATATCAAATACCAAAAATGACTTGAGATAAAAGTAGATCATATATACTATACGAGTGACCACGTTAAATAGTTATGGGTCCATGCAAGAATTGACAAGACCACTACAGTGTGATTCAAGAAAAATTTAAAGAAAAAGTGGCATTGCTTTTTTTAATTAAACATACTCAAATAATTTCAGTTAAAAGTCTACATATTGTTTATTTCTAATTTTCTATTGATCCTAATGGTAACAACTTGAAAAAGTGAAAGCTTTGGTGATCATTTGTGTATTTTCTTATATTTTTCCATGGTTCATGGTTAATGGCTCATCGTAGAAAGATAAATTAAGTTCATGTTTTTTTTTTTATCACAATATAAAGTTCATATATCGCTCCGTTTTTAGGGCGGTACTAAAAATTATCATATTTATTAATTTACAGAAAATAAGTGTTTAGAGATTCAAATATTACGTATTTATTTCAAATAACACATGTTGGTTATGATACTAATATTAGAATAAGATGACTGTAAAGGAGAATCACCAATCTAAATTTAATATTAGAATAAGATGACTGTAAAGGAGAATCACCAATCTAAAACAAAAATGGTTTGGATTGAGAAGAAGCGCAACACAACAACAAAGGCAGAGCACAACACAACAACAAAGGCAGAGGAAGCAGAGCACAAAACAAAGGAGATGGGCCATGATACAAAGCTATCCTCAAAGCCTGTCATGAATGCTCAAGTCCAGCCAACAAAGATCCAAGTCCAGCCACAAGATCATCCAAGACAAAAGGAGCAACAATCTTATTCTAGTTGCCTTGCACTTGACGACAAAACAAGTGTAAAACAAAGAGAAAGAGAGAGCAATGGTCGTACGGTCAAGAATGCAGAGACTGTGACTCATAACCGATTTAGTATTCTTGGATCAATCAATGAGCTGTAATCATGGCCAGCTGTCGACAGATTAGAATAGCTTTGTCTTATGCTTCTACTATAATAACACTATGTTTGTAAGCTAAACATTATCAAGAGAAATGAGAGTCTAAAGAAATATTTCATCAAAAGCTTTCTTCTTTCCTTTAAAAAATCTTTTCTTTCATGGTATCAGAGCCATGGAAGGAACTATAAAAACTTATTCCTATTCGGTTCTCAACATATCTAACTGTGTTACAATCAAACTCAATGAGAAAAATTACATCCTCTGGAAGTCTCAGTTTGAATTTTTCTTATCTGGACAAAGGCTATTAGGGTTTGTTTCTGGATCAACACCACAACCAGCTGCTGCAATACCTTCCCTGGCATAGATGGTTCAACAACTTCAGTCCCAAATCCTGATTATTACAATTGGAGCAGAGCTGATCAAGTAGTGAGATCTTGGCTCCTTGGATCTCTGACAGAAGAAATCCTCAGTGAAGTCGTCAATGCTAACACTTCTCAGGAGGTATGAATATCCTTAGCTAATCACTTCAATAGAGTCTTTTCATCTAGACTGTTTGAACTCCAAAGAAAACTCCAAACTGATGCTAAAAGAGAGAGATCTATGAATGATTATTTGAGAGAAGTTAAGGGTATTTGTGAACAACTAGCTTCTATTGGTAGTCCTGTGAATGAGAAAATGAAGATCTTTGTTGTGCTTCATGGGTTAAACAAAGATTATGAACCTGTCAAAACCAGTATAGAAGGAGCAATGGATACTTTCCCACATCCAAGTTTTGACAGTGTAATGCATAGGCTTATCAACTATGATGATAGACTTCAAGGTTATAACATTGAAGAGTCTGTAACACCACACATGGCCTTCAATGTTACTAACCCTGCTGGATCAAACTACTAACAAAGAGGAAGAGGTCAATCTTTTGGTAGATTTGGAAGAAATGGTAACAGAGGAAGAGGATATTTCTCCACACGTGGTAGAGGTTTCCACCAGCAAATCTCAGCATCTTCCTCTGGTCCTGGAAGTTCATATCCTGAAAGTAAAAGACATGTATGTCAAATATGTGGGAGGATAGGACATCAGGTTTTGAAGTGTTGACATAGATTTAATCATAGCTATCAAAATGATGATCTTCCCAATGCTTTAACTGCTATGAGAATCACAGATGTCACAAAACACTCTGGCCAAGAATGGTATCCAGATTCTGGAGCTACTGCTCATGTCACAAATTCAACTCAGAATCTCCAAACTTCTCGGCCTTATCAAGGAAGTGACACAAAAATGGTGGGAGATGGAAACTACCTTCCAATAACTCACACTGGCTCAGCTAATCTAGCCTCCACTGCAGGTAACTTACCTTTGAAAGATGTTTTGGTTTGTCCAAATATTGTTAAATCCTTGTTATCAGTTTCTAAACTCACTCATGATTATCCCTGTGCTTTTGAGTTTGATTGTGATAATGTGTGTATTACTGATAAGGCAACAAGGAAACTTCTCACACTGGGAAGTTACAGTAATGGTCTCTATCTGCTTGAAGATCAGCCTGTCCAAGTCTTCTACTCCTCAAGACAACAACAAGCTAGCTATGATACATGGCACATAAGGCTTGGTCATGCAAATCAACAAGTTCTCAGTCTTTTATCTTCAAATAAAGCTATCTGCATCACTAAAAGCTCCAAGGCAATCTGTAAAGCCTGTCAAATGGGAAAAAGCTCAAAGCTGCCATTCTCTGCGGCAAGTTTTGCTGCTTCTCAGTCTCTAGAAAGAATTCAATGTGATCTTTGGGGGCCTTCTCCTATTATCTAACCAAGGATTCAGATATTATGTAGTTTTTATCGATAACTACTCAAGATTTAGTTGGTTATTTCCTTTGAAGAACAAATCAGATTTTTTCTCAGTCTTTCTCATCTTTCAAGCCTTGGTTGAAAATCTATTTCAAAATAAAATTAAGTCTTTTCAGTGTGATGGTGGAGGAGAGTTTACAAGCTCATTATTTGTCAAACATCTACAACAAAATGGAATACAACAACTACTCTCTTGTCCTCACACACATGAACAAAATGGAATAGCTGAAAGGAAGCACAAACATATAACAGAGCTGGGATTGGCAATGTTATTCCAAGGCAAAGTTCCTCAGAAGTATTGGCTTGAAGCATTCTTTACAACCGACTTCCTTATCAATTTATTGCCCTCCTCTGTTACAAAGAAAAGTCCCTTTCAACTGCTTCATGGATACATGCCAGATTACACTGCCTTAAGAGTTTTTGGTTGTGCTTGTTATCCCCTTCTCAGAGATTATAACAAGACCAAATTGGATCCCAGATCACAGAAGTGCATATTTCTTGGATACAATGAAAGGTTCAAAGGATACAGGTGTTTGTTACCAACCACAGGAAGAATCTATATCTCCAGACATGTTCTTTTTGATGAAGAAGCATTTCCCTTTCAAGACACTTACCTACATCTTCATCCTAAAGAAGTAACTCCAGTGATGTCTGCCTGGCAAAGAAGCTTTCAACACAGTCAGAACACTATAACTCAAGATGCAGAAAGAGCACAAAAGGAAAATAATATGACTTCTCCTCTGGAAGAACAACCCTCAAGATCTATAACTTTGTCTGCTCTTCAAAGAATGACACAACCATCTACTACTCCTGGTCTCTCAGTGTCTGAATCTTCTACTAATGATGGAGGAGGGAGTTCTGAGTGTACGACAGACTTAGATTCTGTTCCTATAGGAAACAACTCAACTCCTTCACCATTTAGGATAGAAGATTCTAATCACCACTCTGAGACATCTCCTGCTCCAACTCAAACAGACACTCAAACTCAAGAAGATCATGATGCTCCAACTCAAATAGACACTCAAACTCAAGAAGGTCATAGAATGATAACCATATCAAAGGCTGCTATTAGAAAGCCAAATCCAAGATATATGTTGCTCACTCAGAAAGTCTCTTATCCTGAACCAAAAACAGTGCAAGAAGCTCTGAAAGTTGAGGGATGGAATGGTGCTATGTCAGAAGAAGTGGGAAATTGCAAGGAAGTCAATACTTGGTCTCTGGTTCCTTACACTCCAGACATGAATGTTTTGGGAAGCAAATGGGTCTTTCGTACCAAACTTAATGCAGATAGTAGTATCAATAAGCTAAGAGCTAGACTTGTAGCTCAGGGGTTTGATCAGTATGAAGGGATTGACTATTTAGAGACCTATAGTCCAGTTGTAAGAAAAGCTACTGTGAGATTGGTGATGCATCTAGCTACTACAATGGACTGGAACATCAAACAAATGGATGTTCAAAATGCTTTTCTTCATGGAGACTTGACAGAAACAGTATACATGAAACAGCCTGCAGGATTTGTTGATCCAACTAAACCAGATCATGTCTGTCTTCTTCATAAGGCTATGTATGGTCTTAAACAATCCCCACAAGCCTGGTTCAACATATTCAACACATATCTTCTTGAATTTTGGTTCACCTGCAATGTAAAAGATCCATCTCTATTTGTCTTCTGTCAAGGAAAAGAACTAATCATTCTCTTGCTCTATGTTGATGATATGATGATCACAGGAAACTCTTCAACAACTATGGATAAATTTCTTGGTGAGCTAAGCAAAGAATTCCGTATGAAAGACCTTGGAAAGTTGCATTACTTCTTAGGAGTTCAAGCACACTTTCATTCAGGGAGACTATTTTTGAATCAAGAAAAGTATGCAGAAGATCTCTTGGCTATAGCAGGAATGAGTAACTGCTCTCTCATGCCTACTCCTCTCCCAGCTCAGCTTAATAAGGTCCATGATAATGAAGAATTGTTTCCTAATCCTACATTTTTCAGAAGTCTGGTTGGTAAACTTCAATATCTCACTCTAACCAGACTGGATCTTCAGTTTTCAGTGAATTATGTGTGTCAGAAAATGCATTCTCCTACATTCACTGATTACAATTTTCTCAAGAGGATATTAAGGTATGTTAAAGGAACTTTGATTATGGGAATCTCTTTCTCTAAAGCAACATATTTCACACTCAGAGCCTACAGTGACAATGACTGGGCTGGTTGTAAGATCACTAGAAGATCTACTGGAGGATATTGTACTTTTCTTGGTAGCAACCTCATTTCATGGTCTTCAAAGAAGCAGCCTACTATTGCTAAGAGTTCTACATAAGCTGAGTATAGATCTCTCTCTGAGACTGCTTTAGAAATAACCTGGATGTCTCATGTTTTGAAAGAATTGGGAGTTCCTTTGTTGCAGACTCCAGAGCTATATTTTGACAATCTGTCTTCTGTCTACCTAACAGCTAATCCATCTTTCCATTCCAGGACAAAACATTTCGAGAAAGATCATCACTACATAAGAGAAAGAGTGGCTTTGGGAGTAATCACTGTGAAGCATATTCCTGGTCATCAACAAATTGCAGATATCTTCACCAAGTCTTTTCCCTTTGATGCCTTCAGCAGACTAAGGTACAAACTTAGAGTTTAAGAACCTCCAACGCCAAGTTTGAGGGGGGCTGTAAAGGAGAATCACCAGTCTAAAACAAAAATGGTTTGGATTGAGAAGAAGCACAACATAACAACAAAGACAGAGCACAACACAACAACAAAGGCAGAGGAAGCAGAGCACAAAGCAAAGGAGATGGACCATGATACAAAGCTATCCTCAAAGCCTGTCATGAATGCTCAAGTCCAACCAACAAAGGTCCAAGTCCAGCCACAAGATCATCCAAGACAAAAGGAGCAACGGTCTTATTCTAGTTGCCTTGCACTTGACGACAAAACAAGTGTAAAACAAAGAGAAAGAGAGAGCAATGGTCGTACGGTTAAGACTGCAGAGAATGTGACTCATAACCGATTTAGTATTCTTGGATCAATCAATAAGCTGTAATCATGGCCAACTATCGACAGATTAGAATAGCTTTGTCTTATGCTTCTACTATAAGAACACTATGTTTGTAAGCTAAACATTATCAAGAGAAATGAGAGTCTAAAGAAATATTTCATCAAAAGCTTTCTTCTTTCCTTTAAAAAATCCTACTATAATTAGACAAACAAGGAGAGAAATCGTGATACATACATATCTCTCTAGTAAATTTTGCATAATTATGCAAAGGTTATATTTCATTTTAATATATACCATGAGTATAGTTTTGTCATTGTCCAATAAAGTTATTCCATGAGAATCTTGGCACCAAATCTTTCACTGTTTAGACACATGCACCAACGCCCAAACAACAAGGCACATCATATTGTAAACCGCCACCACAACCATTTTTATTCTCAGTATCATTTCCCTTTTAAATACATCCAAAAATAGTTCTAAGCATTAAAGGTCTAATGTTTTCTAGGTTTTGTTATAGCTATTTTTCACTCTTCATCAATATTAATTTTTTTCCTTTAAAACCTTACAAACTCTATGTTGTAGTTTGTTCGTGGAGTCGAATTTTTTCTCTCTTGCTTGTAAGGTTATCTTTGTCGATTGTTTTGTATGTTGGATTTGCTATGTCTAACCATTAGGCTTAGATCAAATGTTTGTTTCTTATTTTTTAATTTAAATTCAAGAAGGACCTGGAACTTTTTTTATAGTAGTTAATATAAATCATCATGTGTTCTAACTGGTATTTCTTATATGTATATAAACATCTTTTATTGATAACTTAGGAGAATAGAATGAATTTGTTTACTAAAAACGTATTTAATTGATGAGTTACTTGCACATATTGTTAACAAAGATTCCAAAATATAATTTTTTCCTATTTTAATTGTCAATCATTTTTAGTCTTCCTATCTCACCGTAACACGTCAATTTCAAAGACTTTTGAGAATTAAAAAGTGTTTTGATATTTTAGTATTTATACTTAAGAAAATAGCGAAAAATAATTTAGTGACAATTTTAACTTAAAGCATCTCTATTGGGAGTATCTTCCCAAGTTTTTTAACAAAAAATATTAATAAAAAAATAAAAGTTTCTTGTTGAGAGACCATATCTCCATGTGTCATAATACAAGTGGACTACAACACAATTTAACTTTAAATTTTAATCATATAATTAACATATTTTAAAATATTAATATTTTATTGTTGAGAAACTTTGTTTGAGAAACTCATTGATAAAGATGCTCTTAATTTTTCAAATGCAATTTTTTAACTTTTGCCAAGATGTAGGATTGTGTTCTTTTTTTTTTTAAGACAAATTTGTCTTCAATTCTTATTCTACGGTACAATTATTGTAAAATTTCATGTGTTCATTAATGACCAGTATAAACCACACTGTAGATGAAAAATATATGTTCTTGTGCGTGATATGTTTATGTATTACTTGGATGATTGTCGTGTAGATGATCAAAATTCAAAATGGTCGATCTATTTATCGGTATATACTATATAAATATGCATGCTCATCAACCAAATCGTAGCCATGTATATATTAGTGGACAAAATATCCCAAATTAACCAAATATTCGTTCGAATCTTTTTCATTATCCAAAAAGTGCTTTATCCTGAGAAGGGTTTGTGGTCTGGTGGTAAGGAGACGGGACCTGGTGGCAAACACCATCAGGTTCGATCCACCTGCTACGCAGAAACTAAGTCACATTGTTCCTTCTCACCCACACGGATATGGACCCTTGTTTTCGGTTCATTTGAATACCCAGTGAAGAAGTCTATCTGTGGGCTGGCCTCACATCCAGGAGTTAGGTCTAGTTCATCATTGACCTGGGTTTAACCCCTTTTTACAAAAAAAAAAAAACTTTATCCCTCGTTCATGTCATCTATTAAATCACAGGTATAAACACACGGAGGATGATTATCTGCTATGCTCTAAGCTGAAATCTATATGTTCAAAAATTGGTAAAATATTAAAACGGTGGTGTTATAGCGGTAGTATAATAAAGTTAGTTACTGTTCGAAAATTTCGTAATTTAACAAACTTTTATGAAACTTTAATCGAAAGTAATTTATGAAACTTTTCGTAACACCGCAGTCCACCTTTCCATGTGCTTTCGGCGTCTCTCTATAGATCAATGAGTCCACTTTGTCCGACGGTTGAAAACATTATTACTTCGCGAGATTTTAAATGGTTGATATATTGTCCAGCAAATTACCATCCAATCTATCTTCGTGTTTTGTCCTTTTTCGTCCGATTTTTAAAATTATTTCAGTATAAACAACACGCTTAACTGTGAAATCTTCTCAAAACAAATAAACGAAAAGATAAATAAACTTTTGTGATAAAGACGGTCAGATAAATTCTTTATAGCTATCTTTATGCACTACTGTGTTTCTATAAACCGGGATCATCTCGCACCAACCGATGAAAAACATGGCCTCTAAATTCGAAATCGATGACAGCACGTACACACAAGAGTACACAATACACATATTAAAGATACAACACAGAAGACACACCATGTCGGAAAAAGACCCAAATTACAAAATTACCCGACTTGTCTTTATACGTGAATGTACTAGCGCATACATAATATAACAGAAAAGAGCATATATTATAGAGAATAGCATTATATATAATAAACATAGCAGAGACCCACTCTGTTTTATTTCAGAGGGAAAAAGAAGAAGCAAAAAAGCAGAGCATCATAGAAAAAAAAAGTATGGGATCCTTGGTTCATGTGAAAGAAGCTACTGTTATTACTCCTTCCGACCACACACCTTCTTCTGTTCTGTCTCTCTCCGCCTTAGATTCTCAGCTTTTCCTCCGATTCACCATTGAATACCTTCTCGTTTACCCTCCTGGTTCCAACTCCGACTCTGATTCTCTCTCGGCTCGTCTCAAATCTGCTCTCTCTCGTGCCCTTGTTCCGTACTTCCCTTTCGCCGGCCGCGTCCGGGAGAAACCTGCCTCCGCCGGCGGAGGTCTTGAGGTTAATTACCGTAGTCAAGGTGCTCTGTTTCTTGAAGCTGTCTCTGACCACCTCACGTGTCTTGACTTTCAGAAAGCTCCCCGGCACGTGACTAGCTGGAGAAAGCTTCTCTCTTTCAACGTCGTTGATGTTCTCGCTGGTGCTCCTCCTCTCATTGTCCAGCTCACTTGGCTTAGAGACGGTGGCGCTGCTTTAGCCGTCGGTGTTAACCACTGCGTCTCTGATGGCATCGGCAGCGCTGAGTTTCTCACCTTGTTCGCTGAGTTATCTAGAGACTCGCTGAGTCAGAATGAGTCGAAACGTAAACATCTCTGGGATCGCCAATTGCTTAATCCTTCTCCGGTTCGTGACTCGTTGAGCCATCCCGAGTTCAATCGAGTTCCTGATATATGCGGTTTCGTCAACCGATTCAACGCCGAGCGACTCGTCCCGACCTCGGTCGTGTTCGAGAAACAGAGACTTACAGAGCTAAAGAAACTCGCGACTCGACTCGGTGAGTCCAATTCGAAACACACATCGTTCGAGGTGCTCTCTGCACATGTGTGGCGAAGCTGGGCGAGATCACTGAACTTGCCCTCGAACCAAATCCTCAAGCTTTTGTTCAGCATCAATATTCGAGACCGAGTCAAACCGAGTTTGCCAAGTGGGTTCTATGGAAACGCCTTCATCGTCGGATGCGCGCAAACCACCGTGAAAGACTTGACGGAGAAAGGGTTAAGCCACGCGACGATGCTCGTGAAGCAAGCGAAGGAGCGAGTAAGCGACGATTACGTCAGATCAGTTGTTGATTCTGTGAGCAAGAAAGCGAGT
Organism: Anastatica hierochuntica; assembly: GCA_900406275.1. Classification (NCBI taxonomy): domain Eukaryota; kingdom Viridiplantae; phylum Streptophyta; class Magnoliopsida; order Brassicales; family Brassicaceae; genus Anastatica; species Anastatica hierochuntica. Next base: position 13,325 of record OVAN01004117.1, read on the forward strand.
CCTGACTCGGTCGGAGTCTTAATACTATCGCAATGGTCACGTCTCGGTTTAGAGCGGCTTGATTTCGGTTTGGGTAAACCGGTTCACGTAGGATCAGTTTGCTGTGATCGTTACTGTTTGTTTCTTCCGGTTCCTGAACGATGTGACGCCGTTAAAGTAATGGTCGCTGTTCCGTCAAGTGCAGTTGACACGTACGAGAATCTTGTAATGACCCTTACTTAATTAGAAAAAGGATAAATTCTAATTTTTTAGTTTTACTCTGTTTTTTTCCCTAAAATAAATTATGAACTCTCCCTCCGTTGACTGTATAATGTTGAGTTTTGACTTTATTAAATTTAAATCCATTTTTGATTTTGTTAACGTCCTATGCTCAACTTCCAATTTGTTTATTATTTCAACATAAATCACACCATTATATATTTTGTCTATTTTACTCTTCGTTTCATTGCATGCTTATTGGCCCTCCACTTTCGTTTTCTTAATAAATTTGAGGATCTTAGTAGCAATCGAAACAATGCACTAAAATTGTATTTTTCTGATTAACTTAATGTATATATGTGGCATGTGTGTATATAAAATACGTAATACTTTATAAGTTCTCAAACTTTGGCCGAGACAACGTTTTAGTCATATAATGCTTTACCGCACTTTATTTTACTTGTTCGGTTTTACTTTTCGAGTCAAAACAAATGACTGGTAATAAACCAAACACACTTTTAAAAAGTAAAATATACTCAAGCGACAGTCATGGGCTTATTTTTATAAGCCCATAATTTCGTTTAAAGTAATTAAATTCAAACTTTATAATACAGTTAAATTTGTTGCATAGATACTAGCTATTTTTGCTATCTTATTGTATCAAAAAGGTTCTTTTTTTTTTGCGACCCGTGATTTGTTATTCTTCGTGTTGAGTTGGTCCCCAAGAAGAACGATTGATGCAATTGTATGTGTCGGCAAACAATAGTCATGCTTAGCATTTTTTGTTCAACCAGTCATGACTGCTATTATCATGTTCGAAACCTTTGTAATCCGAGTTTAAGATCTTATGTGAATGTATTACCAAATTTTGTGTAATGCAATTTGTTTAGAAAAATTACATATTATGTATTTGAAATTGTGATATTTATGTTTATAGAGGTAAAGTGGTATGTGAGGAGAGTTTAAATGAATTGACTTAGCTATAGCCTATATATATATAACAAAAATACACTTATATTCCGGTCATTTGTATTAAAAGAACTCTATAGTCTAGCGTGTTTGTGCTCAAATAGTACGAGGATAGATGATCTTCAGAGAAATGGTTTCTGAAATCGTGCGAGTGAAAACAAAACACATATATTGGGAATGAGCTTTAGTTAAATGGGCTTTGGAAGAGTTTTGTGTTGGTTTTGGGGTTATTGGACTCGGGTCGGGTCGAGCAATACAACACATGGGTTTAGCTTCTTCCGGATTCTTCTCTCAATGTCAAGACTGGTTTCGTCTCCGATGAGTAGCTTTTTTGAGGTTGTTACAATCAGTTCAAGGCCGTTAGAGAAAGTGTGTGAGAGATTTAATCTTTAATAACTCTTGATTAGTCTCTTTGTTTTTTTTATCTTCTTTCTTTTCACGAAACAAAGTGAGAGAAGAGAGAAACAAAGAGGCGAGAGAGAGAGAGCGATTGCAACACATGTTCAATTTATCATCGGAGTAGTAGATTTCCGGGCAAGATCCTGGCGTGAGTAGGCTGCCGTCATATTGGCGGTGGAGGCCGAACACGTTAACTCGTCGTGTCTCTTTTATTTTCTGCTTTTTAGAAGATCGATCAACCACCGCATATCTTCTTCAATCTCTTCTGGTAATCTTCATTATCTTCTTCTGGATAATCGATTTAGCTTAGGCGTAGAAGAGAATCTCAGAAACAGTGTTAGGTCTGTGAAGTAGTAGCTAGAAATCGGTTCTGGTTTGGATCAATTTTGTCAACAATTGGTATCAGAGCTTCGTCGTTGAGAGGTATTCAGATCTAAAAAGGAGATGTCGTAGGCAAAGATTGAGTTGGAGAAGTTTAATGGATCTGGTGATTACATGTTATGGAAAGAGAAATTGATCGCACATCTAGAGATTTTTGGTCTTTATGACTCTTTGTTTCTGGATTTTGCGACTACTAGTTTGGAGAAGAAAGGTGATCCAACGGAGAAGATTGATGATAAGCTGTTAGTAGAGAAACAAAGAAAGGACATAAGTACAATCATACTCAGTGTTTCTGATGGTGTCTTGAGGAAGATTATCAAAGAAAAACAGCAATAGGGATGTTCAAGCTTTTGGATGAATTGTACATGGCAAGGTCTCTCACTAGCAGGATACATTTGAAGCAAAAGCTTTTCGGTTTCAAGATGAATCTTATTCAATCAGTTGAAAGAATCGTTGATGAATTTTTGAAAATCATCTCAGACCTTGAGAATGCATATGTTACTATTTCAGATGAGGACCAAACGGTGATGCTACTAATGTCCTTGCCTCATCACTATGAGGGTTTAAGGGATACATTACGGTATAACAAGACTTCATTGACGATGCAGGAGGTTGTTTCTGCGATTAAATCAAAGGAATTGGAGTCTAGTTTTCAGGACAGAGACTCAAGAAATATCGCAGAGAGCTTGCACATAAAAGAGAAGTCAACCCCAAATTGAACCAAGTCTGATGATAAGAAACAAGTTAGGCATCAAATACAACTAAGGGTAAGGGTAAATGAAAGCAGAAGAAGAAGGTTTGTTGGGTTTGTGGTGAACCAGAACACTTCAAGTTGTAATGTCTGATGATAGATCATGATTCTAAAGGCAAGAACACTCAGAGAGGTGAGAATTTCCAGGTCAACGGAGCTGAGACCAGAGTGGATACACTTTATGTAGAAGAAGCCATGAGTGTTACTATGGAAGATCTTGAATCAAGATGGATCGTTGATTCTGGTTGCTCGTACCACATGTGTTGGAAAAGAGAGTGGTTTGTGGATCTTGATGAATCTGCTACTGGTTAGGTTAGGATGGCAAATGATACAACTTTGAGAGTGAAGGGTATGGGATCTTTGAGGTTAATAAATCCAGACAACTTAGTTGTTATTCTTACAAAGGTTAGATATATACCTGAGATGAAGAGAAATTTGATTTCTCCAGAAAATCTTGAGGAAATGGGTTGTAGTTATGAATTTGAAAATGGTATTCTTAGTATTAAAAAATCTGGTAGAGTACTCTTACGTGGTAGAAGACTTGGAACCCTTTATTTTCTGATGGAGAAAAGAACAGAAGACATACCAGTGGCTCAAAGTAATGTTGCTCTGGAATCAGATTCAAAACTTTGGCACAATAAGCTATGTCATATCAGTAAAGGGGGGATGTAAACTCTAGAAAAGAAGGGGTATATTAAAGGGATGAATGCTGCTCAATTAGAGTTTTGTGAAGACTGTGTATATGGTAAAACACATAGGTTCAAATTCAATACAGGTAAGCACACATCAAAAGGACCTTTGGATTATGTGCACGCGGATTTGTGGGGATCAACTTATGTCCCTAAGTCATATGGAGGTAATCAATATTTCCTCAACATCATTAATGACTTTAGTAGAAAGGTTTGGCTATTTTTCTTAAAAGTGAAGAATGAAGCATATGCTCAGTTCAATATTTGGAGAATTATGGTAGAAAATCAGACTAATAGGAAGCTGAAGAAGTTCAGAACGGACAATGGTCTGGAGTTTTGTAATTTAGAATTTCATTCAATGTGCACCAGTAATGGAATTCTCATACATAGGACGGTGGCCTATACTCCCCAACAGGACGACGTCGCTGAGCATATGAACCAGTCTATAATGGACAGGGTTCGTAGTATGTTAAGAGAATCTGGATTGCCAAAATCGTTTTGGGCAGAAGCAGCTAGTACAGCTTGTCATCTAATCAATAAATCTCTTTCCTCTGCGATTGATGACAAGATACCAGATGAGGTTTGGTACAAAGCGAAGCCGAATTACTCATATCTCAAAAGGTTTGGTTGCATCGCGTATGTTCACTCGGATGATGGAAAGCTGAATCCGAGAGTGAAAAAGGGAGTTTTTCTTGGGTATCCAACTGGTGTCAAGGGTTATCGGGTATGGTTATTCGAAGAGAAGAGAACAATGGTGAGCCGAAATTTGACTTTCAAAGAAGATCTTTTGTATGGTTCAGAGTTTAAAAGTGTTTCTGAGTCTACTGATTCTACAGGGAGTTTCAGAGGGGTGGAGCTTGAAGTTAGCTAAGAGGATAAGATTTCCGAGAGCATCTCTGACGACGGTGAAACTGCTCCTGAATTTGCAGACACTAAAAGTGAACCAGAAAGGGATACTGACAGTGAAGAAGATTCAGAAAGCACTCCAAGCTTGAGAGATTACGTGTTGGCCAGAGATAGGATTCGTAGACAGATTAATCTTCCTTTAAGGTTTCAGGACAATAACCAGGTTGTAGAGTTCACGTTTTCGGCTACAGAGGATAGAGACGCAGTTGAGCCTTATGACTATTCAGAAGCCTTAAGAGACAAAGACTGGAAGTTTTTGAATTTAGCCATGGCAGAGGAATATCAATCATTGATGAAAACAAGGACCTGAGATTTGGTAAGACCTCTTGGTAAGCAGAAGATAATAGGATGTAAGTGGGTATATAAGAGAAAGGAAGGGATACCAGGAATCGAAAGAGGGAGATTCAAAGTCAGGTTAGTTGCGAAAGGTTACTCTCAAAGGGAAGACATAGATTATAACGAAATCTTTGCTTTGGTAGTCAAGCATGTCTCAATTAGAATTCTACTTGAAATTGTGGCTTATGAAGACTTAGAACTCGAGCAGTTAGATGTTAAAACAACGTTCTTGTACAATGAGTTGGATGAAACAATATACATGAAACAACCGCAGGGTTTTGAGGTTAAAGGCAAAGAAGATTGAGTTTGTTTGCTGAAAAAAATATGTATATAGACTGAAACAAAGTCCCATACAATGGAACCATAAGTTTAATCAGTTTATGGTGAGTATAAACTTCTCTAGAAGTGCCTGGGAAAGTTGTGTTTATATGAAGAAGAATTCAGATGGTACACTCATTTACTTGCTCTTATACATTGACGACATGCTCGTAGCATCTAAGAACAAGTAGGAAATCAAGCTGTTAAAGAAGCAACTAAGTGATACATTTGAGATGAAAGACTTAGGCAATGCAAAAAAAAATTTGGGTATGGAAATCAGCAGAGATAGGTCGCGACACAGGCTGGAGTTGTCGCGGACTGGTTACATTGAGAAGATACTTAAAGTGTTCCATATGGAATAAGCAAAGGCTGTTTTGACACCTGTAGGAGTACAATTTAAGCTCAAATCAGCAAGTGAAGAAGAGCTTAAAAGGCAGGAAAGGTTCATGAAGTTGGTACCTTATGCGAATGCTGTCGCAAGCATTATGTATACGATGATAAGAACGAGGCCTGATGTTGCTTATGGTGTTGGATTGGTGAGCCGATTTATGGCAAATCCGATAAAATAGCATTAACTTGGGGTAAAATGGTTGTTGCGTTATTTTAGAGGAACAAGTAATAAGAGGCTGGTTTTTCAGAAAAGAGATGGCCTAAAACTTTGTGGTTATTGTGATGTTGACTATGCATTGGATCTGGATAAGCGAAGATCAATAACCGGTTATGTTTTTACTCTAGGAGGGACTGCGATTTGCTGGAGGTCTGGACTACAAAAGATGGTTTCTCTTTCGACGACGGAGTCGGAATATATTTCATTATCAGAAGCATCAAAGGAGGCTAAATGGCTAAGAGGTTTGCTTGGTGATTTTGGTTATGAACAAAAGCAGGTGGAGGAGTTTTGTGACTCTCAAAGTGCAGTTGATCTATCTAAAAACAATTGCCACCATGAGAGAACTAAACATATGGATGTGAAGTATCATCATGTTCAGGAGAAGATAGAGGAAGGTTGGTTAAAGGTAACTAAAATCTCTACTTTGGTAAATCCTGCGGATATTTTCACCAAAGTGTTGCCGGTTAATAAGGTAGATGAAGCATTGAAGTTGCTTCATCTAAGGTATGAGTGATTACTTAGAGATTTCGGGATCGTGAAATCTACTAAGTCTTGAGAGAAGAAGAAGTCTACAGCTGAGTTTGTTGAGAATGTTTAACTAGAAGCCATTGGTGGAGTTTTGTTGGGAATGAGCTTTAGTTAAATGGGTTTCAGAAGAATTTTGTGTTGGTTTTAGGGTTATTGGACTCGGGTCGGGTCGAGCAATACAACACATGGATTTATCTTCTTCTAGATTCTTCTCTCGATGTCAAGACTGGTTTCGTCTCAGATGAGTAGCTTTTTTGAGGTTGTTACAATCAGTTCAAGGCCGTTAGAGAAAGTGTGTGAGAGGTTTAATCTTTAATAGCTCTTGATTAGATTCTTTGTTTTTCATCTTCCTTCTTTTCAAGAAACAGAGAGTGAGAGAAGAGAGAAACAAACAGGAGAGAGAGAGAGAGCGATTGTAACACAGGTTCATTTTCTCATCGGAGTAGTAGATTTTCGGGCAAGATCCCAGCGTGAATAGGTTGCCGTCATACTGGCGGTGGAGGCCGAACACGTTAACTTGCCGTGTCTCTTTTAATTTTTGCTTTTTAGAAGATCGATCAACCACCGCATATCTTCTTCAATCTCTTCTAGTAATCTTCATTATCTTCTTCTGGATAATCGATTTAGCTTAGGCGTAGAAGAGAATCTTAGAAACCGTGTTAGGTCTGTGAAGTAGTAGCTAGAAATCGGTTATGGTTTGGATCGATTTTGTCAACAACGGATAAAGATCGAGTGATGATTTACAAGGACATTCAACTCTTTAAAACCTCCCAAAATAGCGTTCTTAGTCGTCTAAGATAATGAATCTGCGGACTTAAAGCGAGATGCCGTGAAATACTGAAGAAACAGATAGAGGTATTATAGAGATATCATACACAAAACTAAAAGATTGATTGTTTTAGTGTCTAATAACATATCATTCTGAAATTTAGACTTGCTAATTTTCATTTTATATGACCTTTTTAATGGTCATATAATTTTATGCCTTTTTTAGATGAATCTGCATTATATTTGAAAATTAGTCTTGTCAAAGAATAATCGTATAATCCAGCAAAAGTATTATTTTAGTGTATATATAATTCATTACACTAAACATATTTCATACAGCACATTTGTAAACATATTTGCAATTCAGTTGAATCCCTCCCGAAATATTTAATCATATCCAAATTCGTTTGTTTACATATATTTTTCATAAAACTTTATTCGAGTCTATTTACTTTGGACAATTTCTCATTATCCAAGATTCTCAAATATTAAATCGTAAAATGGGCATGAGAATCACCATCGAAACCGCCCCATTAAAGATTGAAAATGGTTTGACTAAATTGTGATTAGTTAGTTATCTTTAAATGCTGTTTAAGTATTACGTAGACGTGCATTATAATTATTTAATAGAGGCTTACCAAGTCAGTCTCTGACATGTCGCAGTTTGTATATGATTCGACGTTAATCATAGAATCATATCCATTTTAATAAATTATTAAATCATTCTATAGAAATTTTTGACATTTTTACCCCAAAAAGGAATTTTGACAACTGAATAAGATAATCTGATCAAATATTTGATGATAAATATATCATCAATGATTGGGAAAATACGTTATCATATACTATGAGACATGAAACTCACCAGGAAAATATATGAGACATGATTCGAGTCATTTATAATTATGGTTGGAGGATATCTCAATTATTAGAGATTTGGCCATAAAAGTCAGCTCGACTAAAGGGAATGAACTCTGTATTAATTACGAATATCTTAATAATTGACTTTTAAATAACAATTTTTTGTCTTATAGCCAGCATGGAACTATACCCACTACTAATCAACTTATAACCTACCAACAGTTGATAAAATATGTTTATCTTAAGCTCCATAATATATACACAAGAACCCGTTTATCTTAAAAAATGACCTAATTTTTAACGCATATCCATGTTTTTCTTTTTGTTGAAAACGCATATCCATGTTTCGTAATTGATTTTTTTTATAATTCATGGGCAAACTCTACATCCTAATTGACCTACATTAATCTCATGAGAGAGAGTAACTTACAGGTAAATCCTCTCTCCGAATTTATAAATGGACCAAAAGCAAGAATATATATTTGTGTGGAGTGTCAAGAGACGAACATGAGATAGTTCCTTTCGGCAGAACTCGTACGGTGTTTGTTACACGAGACCGTCCTTACCGCTAGGTTACCATATTCCGAACATATTTCGAAATAGTTTATAACTTTATTTCTATATTTTACAACTTGGAATAGATATAAAACATTGGTGAGGCAAACGATGTGTAAATATACCAAATGCAATTCAAAGATTTGCTCCGAAAAAACATAATCTTACGTAATGTTATAAAGTTTTACATAAAAGACTACATTTGACGTGATCCTTATATATTAAAAGAGAAGTCATTTTATGAATTTGTACACATGACATTCATACATTCATTCTAGAATTAAACGTTATAATCTGATTGGTTGTTGAGTTTTGCTTTTTCTTTTATTTTTTAATTAGTTTAATCAATCCCATTAATGAGATTAAACCATGAACCACTTAATGTCGAAATAAATTTAAATAATAATTTTGAATATGGTAATCTTTCTTAATATGTAAAAACATTAAGTACATAAATCAAATCATAGAAACGTTTTTATATCAATTAGATTTTATATGTAACAATTGAATAGATTTTAGAAAGTGAATATAATTTGTATTGAATTATAGATGTACATATATTCTTATATTATATACAAAGGAAAGCTCTTGTCTGGCGAAATGTGATTCGAAGTGGAAGATCTAAGAAAAGAATTCAACCATTTAGCCAACAGTAGATGAGAAAGGAGATAGAAATTGCAGAGACATAGGAACTCAGTAGGGCTCAAGGGGATCTTGGTAGAACGGCGTAAGCAAGACTTTGCCATTATAAAAGAAACAAAATGATACAAAATCATCTCATTAAATTTTTACAACATTTTAGATTAAAATTGTTACTAACAAATAAAATTTCGTAAAAAAATTGTTATGAACATATCAATTTTATAATCCTCTCATATCATTTTTTTGGTCAGAAAATCCTCTCATATCATTATAAATAAAAATATATAGAATACAAAAGTATATAAAAAATTCTATTATTTATTTGAAAAAATTGATTAAAAAATTAATCGGATACAAAAGTATCTAATACGTGTATTAAAATATACATTTAATACGTGTATCTAATACGTGTATTAAAATATACATTCCACCGAGATACTATATATAAACATCCCATGTTCATATACTTCTTACACCGAAAATAAATATCTACACTAACCAAATCAAGCTACTTTCTTTTGTATGGCAATGGTTACTAATATTGTTAATGTACTTCTCCCATAATGATTTTGTTGCTTTTTTTATCTCATATTCAGGCTATAATTGTTGAACGCGTTTCAGTAGCAGAACAATGCGGTTTGTTAAATATGTCACCACTCAAGACAATTTTTGTCGTCGGTGTTTTATAAAACTATAAAAATAAAAATGTGAAAATAGCTTCTGCTATAAACCACATAGTGGGTTATGTATGCATCCATTTTGTCGTGGTTTATTATTATTATTATCTATTTATTTATTTTAAAGTTATATTAAATAACTAATCAAATAACCCTCTTTAAAATTTACGTATTTTATCCAAAATGAAAAAATATATTTCAAAACTTTTAAATGTTAAAATAAGCATCCAATATTTAATATTTTTTATTTCATATTCGCATGTGTGATTGTTACCATTTAAATATCATCCCGCACTATATATTTCGCACAAAACACACCTACTCGCACTGTACATTTTTACGTATAAACCGCACTCAAACCGTCCCGCACCATTTACATTTTCTATCCCGCACTATATATCTCGTTGTTACCATTCGGAGCCTCAGAAACTTTTCATGCCCGCACAGGGTGCGGACCGGTTAGCTAGTAGTTTTGAACTAGAAGGGGTGGTTGAAATGTTGAATGGAAACAAAAATTTGCATTCCAATAAGATAAGTTTTTTTTAGCGTCCCAAGTTTTGGTTTCTTTTAAGCATTTACCAAATCAATATTTTGGGTTCATCCAAAAACGAAAACTATGCACTTTAGTAGTGGTTAGCTTAAAAGAAATCTAATATTGATACCGTCAAGAACATTACTGGTTCTGTGAGAAGCGGGATAAAACATTGGTTTTAGTTCCCAAAAAATTTAGAATTAATAAATCTTGATCAATCAAATGTGGTTAACTCATGTAGAAAGGTATATTGGAGTAATTTGAAAGTTCTTTTGGTGCAGTAGGGAGAGATAGGTTCGTCAAATACGAGTATCTAACTTCTGTCTGATCCTATCCTGGAATTGTACGAGACCATGGACCCGAACCTCTTATATACATCATGTGGTTTCAAACTGTTGATAGAATATTTAGATAATTGTATCATCAAGAGTTGCCCCAACTAATTGTCAAATTATGGTTTTTAAAATGTTTATGATTTTGTTTTTCACATCATCAACTAATCTTATTGTTGCTCTCCAAATTTAAATTTACTTTCTTTGACAATATTGTTTTTTATAGTTTTTTTTGCTATTGAGAAGATCTTTATTTAGACTAAAGAAATTAAAACATCCTAATCACTTTATCCATTTGCTTTTTTCATTTTTAAGTTAAGAATAACAATTTCAACAAAAAAAAGTTAAGAAAACAAACTCACACAATAAAAAAATTCAGCAAAGGAAATTCCTTATAAATCTATTTACAAACAATCCAAATAAATCAAAACACAAAAAATAAAAATTCAAAAAAATGGCTTCTTCTAAAACCATAACCTTAACTCTCTTCTTCATTTCAACACTACTAGCGTTATGCAACGCAGACGCAAACGCTACCGCACATGATGCAAACACTACAACGCAACCGCTATTCCCCGCGATTTTTATATTCGGCGATTCAACAGTCGACACAGGGAACAACAACTACCATCCACAAACAATCTTCAGAGCTACACATCTTCCTTACGGCATTGATCTCCCAAACCGCAAAGCAAACGGAAGATTCACAAACGGCAAAATCTTCTCAGACATAATTGCAGAAAAGCTCAATATCAAAGAGTTTGTTCCACCTTTCTTACAACCAAATCTTTCTGACCACGACATTGTAACCGGTGTCTGTTTTGCATCGGCTGGTGCGGGTTACGATGACCGAACCAGTCTTTCGACAAAAGCGATTCCGGTCTCGGAACAACCGAAGATGTTCAAGAGTTATATAGCTCGTCTTAAAAGTATCGTGGGAGACAAGAAAGCTATGGAGATCATAAGCAATGCTTTGGTTGTTGTAAGTGCAGGTCCTAATGATTTCCTCTTGAATTATTACGATATTCCTTCAAGACGTCTCGAGTTTCCTCACATTTCTGGTTATCAAGACTTTGTTCTTAAGAGGCTTGAGAATTTCGTCCGGGTAATGTTTCCAAATTCGAACTCGAATACTAGGATTGGGCAAAAACACCGAAACTGAAAAAATTGAATCGACCCCGATCTGAAAAATCTGAATCCCAAACCTAAGCTACTTTTTGAAAATTCCCAAATGGATCATTTGGTCGGTATTTCGGATATCAGATATCATCTGAATTTGATCCGAACCTCAATGAAAACATAGAATTTTCAAAAATCCCAAACCGAACCTGAAACCAAAAACTCAAAAATCTCGAACCGAAACCCGAATATGAAACCCGAAAACACGTAAAACCTAAAAAAACTGGAAAAACCTGGGAAAACCCTAAAATAAACCCCAACCTGGAAAAACACGAATCCGAATATATTTCGGGTGTACTAGGATTTCACTTGATTTACCATACACGACTTAAACCTGATTCAAAATTTTAACATATCCGGACGAGACTTAATGTTATGCCTTAAAACCCGAAATCCGAATGAATCTGAAAGTTCATCCTTGTCAAAAACTCGTATGGAGAGACAAATCTTGAAATTTTTGAAAACTGCGGCCGCATAGACCGATTTTACATATAATTTTTTAAAAAATATGCCGCTTTTAAAAAAAAAGTTTCCGCGGAAAATGACCCGCAATACATGTTTGTGCTTAGGATCGACTCTACATAAGTTTCATAACCAGTTTTTGCTAAATCCTTTTCCGTTGTGAATGTAGGTGCTTTACAGTTTAGGTAGCCGGAATATTATGGTCGGAGGTTTACCGCCGATGGGGTGTTTACCGATTCAAATGACTGCTAAATTTCGCAAAATTCGAAGGTTCTGCTTAGAGCAAGAAAACAAAGACTCTGTTTTATACAATCAGAAACTTCAGAAGCTATTACCTCAAATCGAAGCATCTCTAACAGGAAGCAAGTTCCTTTACTCTAACGACTATGACCCTATTATGGAAATGATGCAAAACCCTAGAAAATACGGTATAATTACAACCTCTCTCTCTTTCTTGTTCCGCAAGTTATCTTATAAGCTACTCTATTTAAGTACTGATTCATTCAAAAACAGGATTTAAAGAGACGAAGAGAGGATGTTGTGGAACAGGGTATTTAGAGACTAGCTTCATGTGTAACCCTTTCACTCCGACGTGTAAGAATCATTCAGAGTTTTTGTTCTTTGATTCGATTCATCCATCGGAAGTTACCTACAAATACTTTGGAAACTTTATCTACAAGGCAATCCGTAGTTGGATTGCGGCCTAAGTTATAGTTATCTGCAAAAATGTAACCTTTGTCTCTATTACTCCAGCCTTGACTTCTATTTGTTTTAGAAAGGTATTGAATGGAGTTGGTTATATAATCTGAATAATCATTCCGAAAAAAATTGCAAATGCTTGGTAGACTGTAATAGATGGAAACTGGATCGAATGTGTCTTGGTTCTTATCACAACTCATCTAAGCCTAATCTAAAAAAATGCTATAGAAACACTAAACCAGAAGCATATATGTGAATCACTTATGTTTCTCGAATCCTGTCATACTCCATACCTCTTCAACGCTTTGCTTAAACTCATCATTACATTATAGGCATTGTAAGATCTTCTGAGTTTGATAATGGAACCAATTGATGTGAAAATTCGTTTCTCAATCGAGTTTAATCCCAAACTAAACTCCTAAACCTCAAGTATAAGGTTAGTTGTTGTAGTAGATGGGGTATCGAATCCTCAAGGAGCAATACTTACGCACTTAACTCTAAGGATAAGTTCATTAATCTAAGGCTAAGATGGAGTGGTTTAAGCAAATCAAATAACAAAACAAGTAAAGCTAATTATAAATATAAAACAAGAAAAGAAAACACTAAATGAGATGAGATGAAGAAATGAGGAGTGTGGTTCATGGGCAAGGCGAACGATTAGGTAGACTAAGTATGACTAA
>OVAN01004118.1:0-26791 GCA_900406275.1 Anastatica hierochuntica
TGCTCTTGATACCACTTCTCCTCTTGGTGAGATGAGAACGAGGCCTACTCCTGCTCCTTGTATGTTGCTAGATCCATCTACGTAAAGCGCCCATTCTTCTTTGCATTTACTTTCCTGATGGATCCTGACTTCTTCTTATGCCCTTGGTACCATTGGCGGGGAGAATTTTGCTACGAAGTCCGCCAGGACCTGTGATTTGATCGCCGTGGTAGGGCGGAAGATCACATCGTACTCGCCTAGTTCTAATGCCCATTTGGCTAATCTTCCCAATACTTCTGTCTTGTGAAGTACAAACTTGATAAGGAAAGACGTGATGACTATCACAGGGTGAGCCTGAAATAGGAACGTGGCTTCTTGGTCGAGAGGACCAAGGCGAGAGCCAGCTTTTCCAGGTTACTATAGCGGGTCTCGGTATCCATAAGGGACTTGCTTACGTAGTACACCGGACACTGCTTACTTTCTTCTTCTCTAACCAAGACGACACTTATGGCATGCTCTGAAACAGCCTCGTACAGGAGCAATGGCTCTTTATCTTGGGGTTTTGAGAGAAGAGGTGGTGGTGTGAGATACTCCTTGAGCTTGACTAGGCCATCTTTGGCCTCTTGGTTCCATTCAAATTTCTCGGTGAACTGAAGGGCTTCAAAGAATACATGCGATTTTTCGAACAGCCTGGATATGAATCTACTGAGGGCTGCCATTCTTCTGGAAAGCTTCTAGATGTCTCGTGGAGTCTTGGGTGAAGGGATTGCTTGAACCGCCCTAATTTGCTCAAGGTTTGCTTCAATGTGCCTCTGTATGTAACTACGTACCCCAAAAATTTCCCGAAGCTCAGTCCGAATGAACACTTAGAGGGGTTGAGCTTCATACTGTACTTCCTCAGGGTAGAGAAGGCTTGTTGTAAGTGGACTATATGGTCTTCCGCTTCTAAGGACTTGACCAGCATGTCATCTATTTAGACTTCCACGGTCTGGCCGATTTGGTCTGCGAACATCATGTTAACTAGCCTTTGCTAGGTGGATCCCGCATTCTTCAATCCAAAAAGGCATCACCTTGTAGCAGTAGATTACGCGAGAAGTCATGAAGGATGTCTTTTCTTGGTCGTCTGGATGCATGAGTATTTGATTGTACCCGGAAAAGGTATCCATAAAGCTCATCAATTGGTGTCTAGCTGTGGCGTCCACCAACTTGTCTATCTGAGGCAGAGGGAAAGGATCCTTAAGGCAGGATTTGTTTAGATTCGTAAAATCTATGCAAACCCTCCACTTTCCATTCTTCTTCCAGACCATGATGACGTTTGCAAGCCATCCCGGTAGTGGACCTCCCTAATGAACCCGGCCGCAAGGAGATTCTTGACTTCATCATTGATGATTGTGTCTCGTTCCGGTGCGAACTTCCTCCTTTTGTGCCTGATTGCTAAGTACTTGGGATCCATTTGCAGCTTATGCAGTATGATTTTCGGGTCTATCCCTGGCATATCCACGTGGGACCATGCAAAGCAATCGGCGTTGGACCTTAGGAAGTCTATCAGCCTCTGACGAAGGCCTTCTTGCAATCTTGCCCCTATTTTGAGGTTTTTGCTTAATTCTTCGGGTATCAAAGGTAAGTCATCAAGTTGTTCCACTTCCGGCTCCTCAGTCTGCAATGCGGGAAGTGTCTTTTGTAATTGATACAAGGGGGTTGTCTTTCCCTTTAAAGTGGTTTGGTAGCACGATCGAGCATTCTCTTGGTCACCCTTGATCTCCTTGATTCCCCATGGAGTTGGTAATTTGAGTACTTGGTGCAGAGTTGACGGCGTGACTCTCATCTCGTGTATCCAGGGTCTGCTCATGATCATATTATAGGCGCAGGGACAATCTATGACGGAAAACTTGGTGGACAGGTTGACTCCTCCAGCGCAAACTGGGAGTGCTATCTCTCAAATGATTTGCTTTACTTCTCCATTGAAGCCCACCAGTGGTGTGGTCTACTTGGTTAAGGCTTCCTAGGTTAGGCCCAAGTTTGTATATGCTCCCAGGAAGAGTACGTTTGTAGAGCTTCCATTATCGATGAGTACCCTCTTCACCAAACAATTCACCACCGATAATGAAACAACCAAGGCGTCGTGATGTGGAGTTAGGATTCCATCTTGTCCTCTAGCCGTGAAGCTTATGACTTCTTGGCTGAGGTTTTGACGCTTGTCTTCTGGGGTACCATGATTGTTTTTTGCAAACCTTGTGCTTTTCTTTGCAGCGGCATGTGTAATGCCATTTATCTCTAACCCTCCGGATATGACCTTGATCACCCTATCATGCCTTGGAGAATCTGGCAATTAACGGCCTACTGGGGCACCTTCTTCCTGACTATCTAGCATCTCCTTTGTTTTGTTAGAGAGGAATTCCCGCAGGTGTCCTTTCTTGAGCAGCTCGTTGACTTCTATTCTTAAGGATATACAAATCTCCGTTCTGTGACCATGGTCATTGTGGAAGTCGCACCATTTTTTCAGATTCTGACGATGGTCAGGCAACCTCATCTTCTTGGGCCATTTGACTTGGCCTCCCATCTCCTTCAGGACTCCTACTAGCTTCGTGCTCGATATTGATAGGTTGGATACGTCTGGCTAAGTATTTATTGGCGGGAATCTGTTGCCGTCCGACTTACCCAGAGGCTTGTGTCCTTTGGCTCCCTTCTGTCCATCTTCTTTGGTAGGTCTCTGGTAGAGCTTGTCGTCTCTGGCCGTCTTCTCGGTTCTCATGACCCGAGATTCTTGCCTGGCAAGTAGGTCTTCCTCCCACTTCATTTGCGCCTGGGCGTGGGAGAGCACATCTTCCATCCTTCTACACTGATATTTTGTGAGCTCCTTGCACAGATCGCCATTAGGCAGAAGTCCTCTTTTAAAGACAGAAATTGCAGTGGCAACACTGCAGTTTTGGATCATGACCTTCTTATTGTTAAAGCGATGAAGGTAGCTTCAGAGTGGCTCTGCCTTACGCTTTATGATCTCATAAAGGTCATCAGAGGACTTGGGAGTCACTTTGCTGCTACAAAATTGCTCCACATATAGATCGGTCAGGTGAGCAAAGGATCTTATGGTTCCTGTTGGAATCGATATGAACCATTGCAACGCAGCTCCCGTTAGGCTGGAACTGAATCCCTTGCACATGGCAGCTTCTTTGTGCTCCTTCTGGATCGCTACAGTGAGTATCTTCTGCTTGTACTGTGCGATGTGATTATCTGGGTCGGAAGTCCCGTCATACGGCTTGATGAATAGCAAGGTGAACTTCTTTGGCATGTCGGTGAGTGCGATCTCATCTGAGAAAGGAGTGTCTGCATAAGAGCTTATAGCACTTTTCTTTAGAGGAGGTGCAAAACCTGGAAGTCGTTCGATTATCGACTGCAGCGCCTCGAACTTGCTGGAGAACATATGATACAGTCGTCTGGCCTCATCAGAGAGTGGGACAAGACTTGCGGCCTGCGACTCTTCTACGTCCATAAGATCTTCTCGCTCTTGAACAAGATTTTTGTTCTCCTGGGCTCCCGTTGCTGCTGGATTTCCTCTTTATCCAAAGTTATTGGTAGGAGGAGTTTCTAGAGTTGGCATCTGGGGCACGTGGATCCTGAACCTCTTATTCATGGCTTGATTTGCCGTCAAAGCCGAGTTTGCTTCTCTGAGGGTCTCGTTCTCCAGCTCAAGTTGCTGCAAGAGTTGTGTGTGCTCCTGGAGTGTCTTGGTATGAGCTTCCATCTGGTGTCTCAAAGCCTGAAGCTCTACAGTTGCAGCATCAACTCCAGTTGGAGTTTGATCCCTTCGAAGTTGTTCCATCTCACCTAGTCTTTTTGCTAAGTTTCTAGCTGAGATCGCATCTTCTCATAGGTGATCTCTGTTTGTCCAGGTGTGATGTTTGCTGATTCATGATTGTCTCCAACCATCGTCACGTAGCAGTTTTAGAAAGCTTACCCTCCTTCTAGCGCCAACATTTACGAGTGATTTTGGTCGTTCTTTATAAGCACTACGGAAGCTGGAGGTCAATGAATGTTTAGCGTGTATAGTTCAAAGGTATCTTAAGCTTTTTAGATCAATAATGGTGAAAAAAGAGGTGTTGTATTGAGTTCTTTAGCTTAGGGTTTCATGTCCCCACTCTTAACGCTTAAGCTTTATATTTATAGAAGGAGTTCATAATTATCCCTCCAAGAATCGGATATATCATGATTATCTACAGAATATATGTATCTTTATCTACAGAATATATGTATCTTTATCTATAGAATATACATCATTATCGGCTAATTTAAATAGTAAAAATAAGCATGACTCGGCGGTCGGCTGGCTTCCAGCTTCCAGCTATGCAACGTCGTCTGGCTTCCTCCTTTTGGGCATTCCCCTGTCTTAAGGTCTTACTGTTGTACTCCATCAAAGCCTGGGGGAATTCCCATGGTTTAAATTACTCCAAACAGGTAATATGCCCCATGTGTAAGAGTAAGCGTGTAAGCTTCTTATGCAGTACTTTGCATGTTTTGTAATATGCTCCATGCGCAAGAGTAAGCGTGTGAGCTTCTTGCGCAATACTTTGCATGTTTTGTAATATGCTCTATGTGCAAGAGTAAGCGTGTGAGCTTCTTGCGCAATACTTTGCATGTTTTGTGATATGCTCTCTGCGCAGTAATAAGCATTGATGCTTTCTGTTCATAAGCTTGGATGCTTAATGCCTCTTAGTCTGTTAAGCAGGAGTAAGCAATTTCGAGATGATGCTTCCTGCGCAGACTTGCTGGCTTGCTGCATCTTGATTCGTCAAGCAGGAGTAAGAAATTATGGTTCTTGCTTGGAACTTAGAAGCTTGTTGCCTTTTGTTCCGGTAAGCAGGAGTAAGCAGTTTTGCTTCCTGCTCAGAACTTAGCAACTTGCTACCCCGTATTTCGGTAAGCAGGAGTAAGTAACGTTGCTAACTACTAGGAACTTAGCAGCTTATTACCACTTGTTCCGGTAAGCAGGAGTAAGCAATTATGCTTCCTTCTCGAAACTAAGCAGCTTGTTGCCCCTTGTTCTGGTAAGCAAGAGTAAGCACTGTTGCTTCGTGCTTGGAACTAAGCAGCTTGCTGCCCCTTGTTTCGGTAAGCAGGAGTAAGAAGTTTTTACTCTTGATCTTTTTCAGGTTTTCCCCCTTTTTGAGCAGAACTTTTGGGCTTTTTACCTATCTTTCTTATATCAATAAGGGTTTGTTGCCTGTTACTACTCTTTCATTAAGAGGTGTTAATCTAGCTCGTGTGCCCCCTGCTTTTTCCCTTCGTGAATGAATTCCCTCAGTTGTTGTCTTCCTTATGAAGGCACACAACTCTGATTCTACTTCCTTGAAAGCTTGCAGAGGCACATATCCTTAGGAGCTTGTTGAAGCACATGGCGTTACCTCCCTTGGGAACTTGTAGAGGCACGTAGCCTCTTTACTTGCTTGCTTAGGAGCTTCTTTAGACGCGTCGCCTCCTCTCCAACTTAACAGTTTCTGAATCGTGGGACATGATGTCTCCTAGGGTGAGCAGCTGCAATTTTATTGGTATATACTACATGGCTCTTCTTTCTTTTATTATGACCTTTCTTTATCTCTTAATATATGCCCTTGTAAGGCCTCTTGCCCTTGTAAGGCCTCTTGCCCTTGTAAGGCCTCTTGCTCACAATGCATTGTAAGGTCTTCCTCCTTTTGCCCTTTATGGGTCGCTGGCCTCTAGCTTTTGAAGTGCCTTTGTCTCTCTGCCTTTGTTAGGCCACATGCCTCTAACTATCGAAAGGCCTCTGGCTTCCTACCATTATGAAGCTGCTGGATTCTGGCTTTTACAAGTTGCTAACTTATTGACCTTATCCTGCTGTTGGCTTTTTGCCCCATTTTTGCTTTGAATTAAAGGCAGTCCTTAACTCTTTTGCATGGGAGGCCAAAGACAACTTTAGTTTGCTGCCATAAAATTTGATTTTTTCCTCTTATGGTGATTCATAGCAGTAAAGTGTGTTTTCCTAGCTTCTTTTGATCTCTTTTGTATACAATAGAGCAGAAGATCCGATGGTTGTGCATCTTGATGCGTAGTCAATTTTAACTCCAGCTTCTTTGGAGGAAAATCACGCATTTTAGTGGTGGTTTGGTACGTCCACAGAATTCCCATTAACTCTTCTTCCGAATCCTCTAGCTTTTGGAACCTGTTGAAGTAATAAACTAGAAAGAAAAGCTTTGGCTCCTGCTCAAGGACCTTACATCCTTTTCATCTGGCGGGGAGTTATGCCCCAGGACGCAATGGGGAACGTCTATGACCATTTAATTCTTTCTTAGAGTCTTACTCTGGTTTCCAGCTGCGTGAGCTTTGGATGTGGTGAGAGCAAGTTGATTCTTTGCTCTAAGTTATCAGGGTTGCGAATTTTTTCGAAAAGACGTGTAATGCTTCTTCCTCCTATCACATCGCCTCGTAGTTAAAATTTCCCCTCTCTCTAGCGCCAAATTGTTAGGGAAATTTTTGGTACAAGTGATTCGTGCTCAACTCTGCGAAATGACAGGAAGAAGGAGACAGCTTGTCGTATTGCTTCCCCTAGCTCTGGATGTTTACAAACCCGGAGGTCTTGGCCTTAGTCTATCCCCATATGAGTATAGGCTATTATGCAACATTATTTGTCTTGATTGGAGCGGGAGAGATGGATCATATGGCTCATGGGGTCTTTCTACTCATGGTAACTGCATGGTCTTCCTGCTCCAGATGGTGGTTCCTGCCACCAAGGACGTCGTCTGGGTGTTGGAGCATGTCACCGTGGAAGGTGTTTTGATTTATAGTTGCATCCTTCAGTGGGGAATGCCTACGTACCCTTCAGCGAGGGATCAAGCCATTCGTAGTTTATGTTATAGGTGGCGCATGGCCTAGGTGGCACGTGGCCTTATTGGCACGTGGCCGTGTGTCCTCATGGCCTTGTTGGCACGTGGCTTTATGGGCACATGGCCCTTGTAGTCAATGGGAGTCATCTGATCTAGAGGGTGCATGGCCAGGGTCAGATGATATACTTGTCGATATGCAAGAAGTCGTGGTGTCATCCTGTTTATGGGCAGGAAGTCGTGGCATGAGCCACTATGTAGATTTTTAGGCGTGCTACAACAAGTAGAGACTTTCATCTCTTTGGTATTGATCACGTAGATCTGCCTATTATGGTCATGTCGATGAAGGTGGTCTTCTGGGTTTGTCGTTCTGCCTCTTATTGCCTTTGGCTGCTATATGCTTTATGCATATAGTGGAATTGGTGTTAAGCTAAAGGAATCTTAATGCCATAGCAGGTAATGACCTTCTTTCTTCCTTATTTTGTGCCCAAGATCATTGTAGGCTTATGTCCTCGTGCTCCCATGTATTTCATATGACCCTTGAAGATATGTCTTCAAGGATGTTTCATGGAGTATGTGGAGACCATATTTCCTAGGATTTACAGTGACCCTTGTTGTGGAGGATCCATCAATAAGGAGAACTCTCATTCATCATGTCGAATCCCCTTGATTTTGATGATTTTAGGGTGGATTAGGATCCCTTTAAGTAGAAAGAATTAAGATGATCTCTGATCCCCTTTTTAATGTTAAAAGCCCCTATTTATTGTAGAAACGTCATGCCTTCCGTTTAGGATTAGGAAATATTCATGTTTATCCTTAGATAATGGAATATTTCCTTCCCTTTAGGATTTCATTTTCGTTTTAGGATATCTATATAAATCTTTCTTTTTCTCTTAGGTTTAGGAAGATTCGACCTTACCATGATAAATATGAATATTTCTACTTATCTGGAAATTTTCCTCTTTATCTGGAGGCCGAAG
Source organism: Anastatica hierochuntica (assembly GCA_900406275.1). Taxonomy (NCBI): domain Eukaryota; kingdom Viridiplantae; phylum Streptophyta; class Magnoliopsida; order Brassicales; family Brassicaceae; genus Anastatica; species Anastatica hierochuntica. Next base: position 7,793 of record OVAN01004118.1, read on the forward strand.
GACTCGACTGGCCCATAAGCCAGAAGCTAGAAGCCAGAGGGCGACGTCCTAGTCTAACCCGTTGGCTTTTTCTCCTGGATAAATTATCCCCAACAAAAGGCATGCTCTAGGCTCCAAGCTTCCACCCGAAAACCTTACGTCCATAAATTCATGGTGGCCATTCTTGAAGTGGGGGCATGGACATAGTAGGAAATTTACCGAAGGCCCCTGGCCAGAAGGAATTCCTGCTGGTAGTAATAGACTACTTCTCCAAGTGGGTGGAAGCAGAAGCCATGAGGAAGATCACTGACGTCCATATCAAAATATTTCTCGGGAAATATGCGGTGATTCGGTTCATGGTACCCAGGAGATCATAACTGATAACGGCCCTCAGTTCACCAGCTAAAACTTCAAGAAGTTTTGCAAGGACTGGGGCATAAAGTTGAGCTTTGCCACGCCCAGACACCCTCAATTGAACGGGTAACCCGAGTCCACAAATAAAACTATGGTCAACCTCCTAGAGAAATGCGTCGACGAAGCCAATGGCAACTGTATCGAAGAGTTCCCAGCCGCCTTATGGGCCTACCAAACCACAACCAAGACGGCTACAGGTGAGATGCCCTTCTCCTTGGTCTACGGATTAGAGGTGGTGTCCCCTGCCAAAGTCAGAGTCCCTACCATCTAGACAGAACACTCAAAAAGCAACAAAAAAGCTGCATAAGTGCCCCCTTTATTATAAAAAAAAGGGTGAGACATGATAGTATAATCAAAACACTGACAGTGACTTGCTGCAGAAAGCAGAGTTCAAAAAAATAGGCAGTGGTCACCCAATGGTGGCAGAGTACTAGTGAAACCTTTATTGTCCAAGGAAAAATTCGAAAGGTTCAAAAAAAAAAAGAAGAAAAAGGGGGAATTGGTGTGAACTCAAAACCACGGCTCTTAGACCATTCAAAAAACTAAAAAACACATGTTCTCAGGCAAGAAGGGCAGAATACTATGCAAACAACAAAAGGCTAAGAAGCCAGAGGTTGAGCAAACGCCAATAGGCTAAGAAGCCAGAGGTTGAGCAAATGCTAATAGGCTAGCTAAAAGCCAGAGGCTGAGCAAACGCCGAAAGGCTAGCCAAAAAGCCATAAGCTGAGCAAAAGCTGAAAGGTTAACCAAACGTTGAAGGCTCACTAAAATGCTAGAGGCTAACTGAATAGTCATAGTCTAGAGGATAACTGTCCTAAAAAGACCAAAGATTGAATAAACAACCAAAGGTTAAACAATCATACACAACAATCATAATAAATGGTTATGCAAGCAGATAGCTAAAGAAGGATTAAGGCAGTAATAAAAGGTCACAATGGGCCTGCTATTTAAATCCAAAATAAAGCCTCGAAAGAAAATAAAGAGACCAAGACCTAAAAAAATACCAAAACAAGTTCTACAAAAGCCCACAAGGGGCATAACAAAGCCCATGCAGGGGCAGAACTAAGTTTCCAAAATTAAAGCTCCTAGGGCAAGACATAAAATAAATTTTTGATGAGGGGGTCAGAGTTCATTCAGGCTTGATCCGGAGAAGTAGTCTTCTCTGCACCAGCGTCGGCCGGGGTAAAGGCGTCTGGGATAGGTAGAATCTCGGACTCATCTTCAAAGGTGGGAGCCGGCTGGTTATTAATCTCAACCTCAGTCTCCAGAACCAGCTTGTAGCTGTCAAATTCCTCCTGCAAGTTCCAGGAGCTTAAGTTTCCGTTGAGCAAGTCCCTTGCCATCTACTAGCGGCCCATGATCTTTGCACCAATGACCGCCATGGCCTTCTCCTCAGCAAATACGCTGACCTTGGTGAGCACCACCTCTTTCTCCAGATCAGCCTTCTCCAAGATCAGTGCTTGGCAAAGTCAGACCCCTTCTGGTTCATAGACTCCAGCCCTCGGGCAAGGTTCTTCATCTCCCTCAGCTACTTCTCAAGGCCAACCGACTTCTCCGTCTTAGCCTTGAGGTTACAGATGTGGTCCTCCACCATGACCCTCCCTATTGCAGCCTCCTCCGTCGACACCTTATCCTCCGCATGATGAAGGAAGGTAGTCAACTGACGCATAAAAAGAAAGTAAAAGTTAAAAATGAGCAGAAACAAGAAGGAATCCAAAAGCTCAAAGTCAGTCGCTTACTTCCAGCATTTTCCTTCGTATAAAGGTAAGCACACCGACGGAGTCAGAATTGGGATAGGAGACATTCACCGCAGGGAATACCTGGACCTTCAGTTGCTACAGGGTGTCATCCAAGTCAAAGGCAGAGAGATGAAGACCTTGTGCACGTGACTTTTTGCTTTTTGGTCTGGGAAGAGAGGATGCGAGACTTGTGTTGAGACTTCCTCTTAGTTCCCAGGGCCTCCAAGATCTCCACGTCATCAGAAGCTGACGTCTGGCCCCCAAACACGATCTTCACTACCCTCACCGCCTTAGCCCTGTTGAAGTCCTCCATTGCGTTTGATGTTGATATTGCCATATTCCCTGCAATAGAGGAACAAATGCTCAGACCACAAGAACAAAAAGAGAATAAGAGGAAGAAGTCAGTAAAAGGTAAAAGGCAGAAGTAGATATAGCATGAAATGGAGTTAAGGATGAAATGCCTATGTTCCTAATCTTTTTTTTCTAATAGGGTGGCTCTTCCCTCACAAAAAGCTAAAAACAAGTATACATAGCATGAGGTCGAGAAAAGTCGACTTAGGTTAAGTTGAGGTCGTAAATAGGTTGGGGCCGTTTTAGGGAGTGTTTTTGGCCAAGACCAGTGAAAAACAATCTCGCCAACCGGTCAGGGAAGCTTGTGGCACTAGTTGGTGCTTCATTCTTGTCAAAACCTGGTCACATCTCACTTTTGGGCACATTCCAGCTTTAAGTAAAACGAACTAGTCCTCACTAAAACACTTATAACTTTTGATCCGGAGATCTAATTGCCTTGAAAAAAAACCCATTTAAAAGCTAAAGAAAAATTCTAGTTACTATCCAAATGTCATTAAAATACATTGAAGGTAAGGCCTCCGTCTTGGATGATCTTTCTGACGCATTAAAACTATCTAGGAACTGACTTTTGCTCCAAATACGTCCAAATTGCTCTAGAATATATTGTTCAACCTACAATGAATTTTAACACTACAAATATGAGAAAAATACCATTTGTAATAAAGAAGACCATAAAAAGCTCTAAAAATGATTAAAAACCTAAGGTAAAACATGTAAAAATACGGTTTATCAACTCCCCCGGACTTAACCGTTGCTCGCCCTCGACGGAACAGGTTTAAAAGCTTAGAAGAAGTTTGAAAAACATGTCAACTGTGCAGAACCATCTCTTACCTTACCTTCGCAATCCTATGAACAACTCAGTTAGATTTCGTATATAACTTCCACGTACTTTGCCAAAAGTTTAGCAACCATAATGATTCAAATCCACAATCCACCAAAATGATCTAAAATCTCCAATGCATACTCCTTAAATTCCAAGTGTGTGGTCTCATCGAGGGAATATCGATCAATTGAACAAGCGACTCAACCCAATCAAGTTCCTAAATACATTAGCTCTTAAAATTCTGCTCCCTATTCTATTCTTTTTGCTTTAGAGGCTGATTTTTTCCTACTTTTCTCGGGTATCATTTTATTTTTTCTATCAAACTTCTTTTGAGAATCAATTTTTCCCTACTTTTCTAGGGTATCATTTTATTTTTCTATCGATCTATTTTTCTTTCTTTTCTTTTTTCTTTACTCTCTCTTTCTTTTTTTTAAATTTTTTTATAGTAAGCATAAATGGAATAAGTCTCCATGAGTTTATAGGGTTCAACATTTTAGTTAGAATTATTGCTCTTTTTCTTATATCATCGAACCTTAATAGTAAAAAGGGACAGAACTCACTAGAACGTTTAGCATTAGGTTTAAAGAGAAGTCTATTCAAAGTATATCAAGCCCCAAAATGAGAATGTTAAGTTAATTAAGTGCAGATTAGCTCTGAGTTTCTCAAATATCTAGTCGATATGGTGCCTTGTTAGGTTGATCGGCTAAAGGTTTTCCGTTGAGTCTTCTTGTAATTAAACACTAAAGTTATAGTCACAGGGCATAGAAAGAAACGGTTAGTTTCCAGACAAAAGAAGAAAATTTTGACTCGATAAGATTATTTAGAAATCCAAGAAAACCACTCAAAGTTTAAGGGCAAAAACAAGTAAACAGTTGTTAGTAATAATTGAAATCCCTCAGACTTAACTTGCACCGTCTCGGTGCAAAATTAAGCATGAAGAGATATAAATATAAATGAAAATGAGAAAGTGAGGAAATTTTTATGATAACCTGTTTTGAGATCATAGCTCCGTTTTTAGGCTTAAATCAACTAAACTTTACCATTAGATCAATTCCGAGCATGAAAAATATGTGGATGGAGGCGAAAGTACCCTAGGACCGGTCGGATGGCCGTTTTTGGCAAGAACCGGTCCTGTGCGTTCGCCAGCCGGTTAGCAGGAAGGAGGAAGGCGGCTGGTCAGGGAAAATGGCCCTTGACACCAGCCGCGTGCAATATGGTGGCTCACTCCGGTCGTGGAGTCACGGGCGGCCGTTCAGGACGTGTCTCGGCCGTTTTGAATTTTTCCTTGGCCATTTAGCGTTCCAATCGATCGTTTTGAATTTCGGTTCATCGGTTAGTATTCCAGGATGCCTTGTATGGTACCAAAATGTCTTTAAATATTTTTGATCGTTGATTTCCAAAAAGAATTTAAGATACGGTCAATTACACATTTTTGAATTCTTGAAACTCCCTTTTGACCGGAATAGGAACTTTTTCGAAATGTTGGTCCTTGTTGCTCAGATCTTTGAGGTTTCATGGTGGAATTTTAGTACGTTGGCCTGATTCTTATCTATTAATGACACTCTTGGCTTAGCCAAGTTCTTTGGCTAGTCGGCAAAGAAGTATTGTTAGCCAAAGATTAAAATTTGAAAAATAAAAATCCTAATCGGGCAGTTTTGTTTAAAATAGTCACTTTGCTCGGGCATCTTTGATGGTTTGATTTGATTTACTTTGCGAATATTAGAAATCTCCATTCCTCCTTTTATTAAGAAATTTGATCCTCGAGCAACTTTTGATTTTGACCTGCCAAAGTCGATTTCTCTCGGGAAAATCACCTATCATATAGTGTTAGCTATAAGAAATGAAGTACGGGGTTTTGTTACCTCTTATGATATTTTTAAAACTGTCCGGAAAATCCTTTATCTAATGGTTCTTTGTTGCTTTCCCGATCAAGTCCTCGCAACTCAAAATCTATCCGCGTTGTTCTCAGTATTATAGTCATTTCATTCTTTGATCCTTAAATAGTATGTTTTGATTTGCTTAGAGGAACAAGGATTTGAAGACTTTGCCAAGGAAAATACCTAGTCAAGTGAACATGAAATGAGTTTTTGTTATGTATAAGTTCAAATTGTATGTTGCGATAGTTGAATCCATGCGTGAGGCATTTGAAAAGCTCCATGGGCCACAAGTTAGTTTTGATCGGTTTTGGACAAGAGGAGGCAGACGGTCGGTCGGAAGAGCAAATGGCGCAAACAAGACTCCATCACCCGGTCAGAATGCCTTGGTCGTCTGTCGCCAATCCTCTTGATCCAAATCTTGTTTTCCTTCAATCTTCTTCCGTTCTTCCTGTAAATTAAAGCTAAATGATTGATTTTATGGACTCTAAGACCTAAAAGAAGTAAAATAAAAACTTTAATAAATGTGGGTTTCCTCCCTCAAAGTGCTTATTTATAGTAAATTAGCTCGACTCCTTTTGTTTCTTCAAACGTGAGGTGCATTGGCCAAGGAAATCTCAATGTCCTCGCCAATAGGTGCATCTGCAAGATAAGGTTTGAGTCGTTGGCCACTGACAGTGAATGATTCTCCATTTGAGTCCCAAAGGAAACTACTTCATAGTGTTTCACTTCTTTAATTTTCAATGGTCTGGACGAACGTGATCTAAGCATTACAGGAAAAAGCTTGAGTCTTGAATTGAATAACAGAACTTTGCGGTTTAGAGAGAACGTCTTTGACACTATCTTTATGTCATGATAAGCTTTGGTCCTCTCCTTAAATATCTTAGCGCTTTCATACGCCAAATGTCGGATTTCTTTAAACTCATTCAATTGGATCAATCTTCTTTCACTGCGGTCTTGAGATTGTAATTTAGTTCTTTGATTGCCCAAGCAGCCTTATACTCAAGTTCAACCGGAAGGTGACAATCTTTTTGTTACACAAGATGAATAGGTGTCATTCCTAATGATGTCTTGAATGTCGTTCTATATGCCCAAAGAGGGTCATCAAGTTTGGCAGACCAATCCTTCCTTGTCTTTCCTGTTGTTTTCAGAATGATGCTTTTAAGCTCTCGATTGGAAATCTCGATGTGTCCACTGGTTTGTGGATGGTATGGGCTTGCAACCTTATGTTTAGCACTAGGTTGCTTCAAAATATTAGCAAAAATCTTTTTAGGAAATGCGCACCTCCATCACTTATGAAAACTCTTGGGACTCCAAATCGAGGGAAGATGATGGATTTGAACATTTTGATGACAATTTTTGCATCATTAGTGGGACTTTCTAAATTTTCCACCCACTTAGACAGGTACTCTACTGCCACAAGTATGTATTGATTCCCAAATGACGTTGGAAAAGCTCCCATGAAGTCTACTCCCCACACATCAAAGACTTTGACTTCTAGGATAAAGTTCGGTGGCATCTCATTTCTTTTGCTTATGTTTCCCATTCTCTGACAAGCATCACATCTTGATATAAATTCTTGGGCGTCCTTAAACATTGTAGGCCACCAAAAATTAGCTTGTAAAATTTTAAGACGGTTTTGAATGTAGCAAAATGGCCAGCATAAGATGAACTATGGCATACATGTAAAATGCCAGTAACATCTTATCCTGGAACACACTTCCAGAACATCCCATCCTTACACTTATTGTAGAAGTAAGGCTAGTCCCAAAAGTAAAATCTAATATCCCTTCAGAACTTCTTCTTCTTCTTGTATCCATATAACTGGGGGGTTCGATTTCAGCTGCCAAAAAGTTAGCTATGTGTCGGTACCACAGAGTCCCGAATGAGCTTCTTCTCCTTGGTTCTGTCCGTGGGTATCTTGAGGTTTCTTTGATGATGGCATTCATCGCATATAATTGGTCTTCTGGTAAGGAATCATTCATAGTGAGCGATTCTTCTAGTCTCATTCAAGAGAGATGATCCGCCACATTATTTTCTACACCCTTTTTATCTTTAATCAAACTCTTGTAACAAGAGGATCCACTTTATGAGACCTGGTTTGGCATCTTTCTTTGACAATAAGTACTTAAGGGCAGTATGATCAGTATGAACAATTACCTTAGAACCTACCAAATGGGATCACTTCTCAAACACGAAGACAATCGCTAGAAGCTCCTTTTCGGTTATTGCATAGTTACATTGTGCATCATCCAATGTCCTACTAACATAGTGAATAACATGAAGTTTCTTATCTTTCCTTTGTCCCATAACATCTCCTACAGCATAGTCGCTCGCATCGCACATGATTTCGAAAGAAAGTTCCCAATATGGTGACTGCACGATTAGGTCGCTGATAAGAGCATCATTGATCTTGTTAAATGCAATTAGGCATACATCATTAAACTCAAAAGGGACGTCCTTACATAAGAGTTGAGTAAGAGGTCAAGCTATTTTGGAGAAATCCTTGATAAATCTCATATAAAACCCGCATGAACAAGAAAACTCCTTATACCTTTAACGTTCATTGGCAGCTGTAGACTCATCATAACTTATATCTTTGCTTTGTCAACTTCTATTCCTTTCTCTTAGATTCGATGTCCAAGGGCTATTCCATCTCTTACCATGAAGTGACATTTCTTCCAATTGAGCACAAGATATTTGTCTTTGTACCGTTAAAGCACTTTACTGAGATTCTGTAGACATCCCTCAAAGGATGGTCCGTAAACTGAGAAGTCTCTTCTATGAAGTCAGTGAATATTGACATCATGCACCTTTGGAAAGTTATTGGACCGTTACATAATCCAAATGGCATCATGCGATATGCAAAGGTACCATAAGGGCATGTAGAGGTTGTCCTTTATTGATCATCCAAATGAATGGGAATATGAAAGAGCCCTGAATTGCCATCAAGAAAACAATAATAAGGATGATTAGTATGATGTTCCAGCATTTGATCAATAAATGGTAGAGAAAAATGATCATTTCTAGTCTCGGCATTAAGCTTCATGTAATCATGCACATTCGATGTCCGGTGATGGTTCTCGTGGGGATCAGCTCGTCGTTCTCGTTCCTGAAAATTGTTACACCTCCTTTTTTTGGGACTACGTGTACTAGACTGACCCATGTGCTATCTGAAATTGAATATATTACTCCGACTTCGAGAAGCTTCATGATCTCCTTCTTTACTACATCCTTCATGTTCGGATTCAGCCTTCTTTGAGATTCAATAGAAGAAGATGATTCGTCTTCCAAATGGATTCGATGCATTCATAGATCAAGAGATATGCCTGTGATATCATCAAGTGAATACCGTAAGGCCCTTCTATGCTTCCTAATCTCATATAGAAGTAGTGCAGTCTTCACATTATTAAGTCATGAATTGATGATAACGAGATATGTCTTGTTGGGACCCAGAAAAGCATAACGAAGTCCCACGGGAAGCTCTTTGAACTCGACCTTAGGAGCTTTTAGTTCACTTCAAGGGTCATGGATCTCTTTAGGACTAAGCTTAGGGGCTACTGGTCCATCATCATTATCTTCTAAATCCACAACTCCTTCAGGGTTGTCATAAGTTATGTCAGAATTCAACTTTTTAACAAACCATTCTGCTTCACTGCTGAGGTATTCATCTTCATCTGGGATTTGAGTTAAAGCTATCTCTAAGGGATTATTTAGAATGAGTTCCTCATAGATTTCTCGAGAGGATTCAGCCAATTAATCCACCCAAAAGGTGTATCCATCAATCGTTGGCTTCTGCAGAGACTTATCAACTTCAAATTATATTACTAAGCCTCCAAGATGTAAATTGATCTTTCCTCCCTTTACATCTATGATTTCCCCTGTTGTACCTAAAAATGGACATCCAAAGATAATAGGATCCTTAGGTTCCTTGTCCAATTCTGGGACCACAAATTCAGCAAGGACAAGGCAATTACCTATCATAACTCGTATGTCAACAACTACACCAATTGGACGTTTCACTGACATATCTGCAAAAACCAATTGGATCTTCATGGGCTTGAATCTTGTGATGCCAAGGCGTTTAGCTACAGAATATGGCTGATAACACCAATATTTTACCATTTTCGTGTATATTTTAGTATGTTTTCTTATTGTTTTTAAGCAACTTTATGCATGAAAATGTAGTTTTCCTTTATTTGTAGTGTTTTGAGTCATTCCAGGTCAAAATATGCATTTTGAAGCATTTTAAATCATTCTGGAGCATTTTGGAGCTAATTGGAGCAAAAGCTAGTTTCTGTACAGTTTCCGAGCATCATAATGATCATCCAGGATGAAATTCTTTCCACCGTTGGATTTTAATGAAATTTGGACAAAAGCTATGGACTTGAATTAGCTTTCATATGGAAGTATTTTGACATCATTTGGAGAAGTGAATCAAGAGTTATACTAAATATACTAAAGATTGTTCATGTTGGGTCGCGAATGAAGGATGCGTAGGATGGATAGAACTAAATGATCACGACTTTTGTTTCTATCAAGACTTTAAAATACCATATTGGATATCTTAAAAGTATTTTCAAGCCCAATAATTCAAGTGAAAGCCCTTCTACAAGAAACCCAAATTGAAAGGCCTTAAAGACCCGATTTTAACCTAATTGACATGAAGTTGGACAAAGGCTATTTATAATTTTTTTAGCCTTTAGATTTCATAGACTTGCATTTTTTAGGTTATATTAGAGTCTCAAGGAGGCAGGGACAAGCCCATTGAGGTTGTGCCCTTCCCATTTCAAAGCATTCAATTTTTTCATCGTTTCATCAATAAAACTTGGTATTCTTGTTCCTCTCTTATCATTGATTGATCTAATAATTTATATTCTTGTTTTCTGTGTGTTTACATGTTCAATATAGAGTACTTTGCTAGTTAGACAGTAGGTTATAACGAGTTCATGATCCTATATGTTTAGGGATTCAAATCTATTAGGGTTTACCATTAACATTATCACCTTTGCATGTATCCAATGCTATCTCACTTCCTAGGCCAATTAGTGAGTACATCTATAGTGGTATCCATTCCAAAATCTTGACTTAACGCTGGAACTAGTATTTGGTGAGCAATTCTATTTAGGCTTCGAAAGTATATCAATCTAGAATTATGAACAATCAATTATACACACATAGTTAATACATACTTGTCTTCTATAAGAACCTGCGAAAGTTGAATTCCTTGGTTGCTAATTAGTATAGCGCCCCGAACCTCGAAAGTAGAGAGGGTATAATTATGGGTTGTGTTCTATACCTAAGCTAAAACAGCACCCAAAAATAGAATCCTTGCATGCTAGTTTACGTTCTCTACAATTTTCTATTTGTCTAACGTTTATCTTTCATTGATATTTTCTTTGCTTTCAGTTCTCTTCAGTTTCTTTATTTCCTTTAAAACCAAAAACCAACCAAACTTTGTTTCTTCCTAGCTAGTTTTAACATCTATAAATCCGTTGTGGGATCGATACCTGAAGTACTACAACTACGTTGTGCACTTGCAGCTGTAGTATCGTGTTTCGGGTGAAACTTGACACACATCAAGCTTTTTGGCGCCGTTGCCGGGGACTTGTTAGTTGTCTAAGGATTTCAATCTAGGATTAGTCTAGGATATTTTTCTGTTCTTTTCTTTTTTTCCTTTTAGTTTAAGGATTTACTTTTTTTGTTTTTCTTGTTACTGATTTTTTCTATTACTATTCACTTTTTCCATTATGTGGCTCTTGTTTTCAGGAAATACAATGGGGAATCTTAACTTCCTACCTACTGAGGCAAAAAATATTGGAGCTACAGCCATCATGGTCATAAAAAATACCCTCATCAAAGAGAAGAAGAGATGTAGTTTTGAAGAAATCGATCTTGGTTCGACTCGGAGGAAGATATATGTCAAACTCAACAAGAGTATGGTTATGGCTAGGATCCAGCAGGCAGCCTACAATTAGAGAGTGTTTTCCAAGTCCCTTGATACTGGAAAATCATCATCATCCATTCCAGCAAGCATGGGCACAATCACAGGAGAACTGAAGGAACTTCGATAACTATGAGTTCCCAAGATTTTCAGCACATGTGGTACATCGTCAAAGCCACACTCTCACGCCTAACCAGCCACGTCCAAAGCCTTCTCAAGCTCATAATCACATTCCGATGGAGTCTCTCAAGTGTACAATTGAAGGCTTGGTGGTACAACTCATCGAAGATGAAAGAGAAGCGAATGAAACGTTCAAAATAAAGCTCGATAGCATGCATTTCGACCAAAGTAAAAAGTTTGGAGACCTTTAAGGTAAATTCCAGACCCTTGAAGACTCTTTAATTTCAATACAAGAGTCCATCAAGAGAAGATCCTTAGCCCATTTCTAGGAAGATCTTCAAATCGAAGAAATCGAATAAACCGAAAAAAACGGATTGTGGCATCGAAAGGAAGAATGCTCATGCATCAAGAGGAGCACATGGAGAATATTTTGTCTACTGATTCTAATGACATTACGAATCATGATTTTGAATTCAATATGATTCACAATGACCTTCTTATGAAGAACAAGAAGCTAGACGGCGAAATTCGCAATTTCACAATAAAAAACGATGAGATCAACACTCAACATGGAGATATCAAGCACTTCATCAAAATGATGATGGAAAATAAGGACTATGATCCTCATCTACTCGTGATTTCGAAGAAAATCTTGATGGTTTGTACACTTTCCTTGAAGATGTCAAAGAACAACGTGTAAAGAAGACACTAGTTCTTACACGCTTTGAAGATGTACCTCATGACCAGCAAGGATAACGCACAACCATAGTGATTAAAGGGTTGGCCAACCATGTTTTACCCCAACCATTGGTGTATCACATACCTTGGATGATGACCCCGACGATCCAATTTACAAAATCGAGTTTAAAAACTCGGTTTCCTCACAAGCAAGAAGAAATTTTCAGAACTGAAAGTGGAGTCTTGGAGACATTAGGAGCTGCTAAGTATGAGTCTAAATGGAGTATGAAACTCATAAATATCAGCAAGGAGTCTTTGTACTATGCATCACATCCTCGATCTCATCCAAGACGATTTCAGGATCCGAAACCAATTCCATGTAATCAACCAGAGTGGGAAGCTCTGAAACCCATTAAGATCTTTTTTGAATCATTGGGTATGCAACTCAAGGGTATGACGAAACCCTTATCCGGACAGCCACATTATAAATAACTCAGGGGTCGGGCTACATACCTTAAACAAGCGCTTTAAGGGAGGCAACCCATAGTTTCTTTAAACTTTTGATTTTATTTTCATTCTTTTGATTTTTAGGATTTGATTTAGGATTAATTGGTGCTATATTCGATGTTATTTGATTTTTAAAAAAAATTTAATAGTTTATATGTTTTATTTTTCGTAGGAACACACTAGGATTCGAAGGAAATTGGAGAAAGTTATAATTCGAACACTTAGGGAACATTCGGACCATCAAAACCCCACAACCGGACCACGGGAGCATTTTGACCGGCCCAGGTACCTAAAAAGGCCATGATCCGGTGACACAGACCAAAAGCCTCAACCATCCGTGGCATATTACCCCTACGATCGACCGCGTGCTTCCCAGTGGCAAAAACCGGTCCTGTAGCTCTCCCCACTCGGTGCCATACTCCTCCTGCCCAGCACTTTTCCACACCTCCAGCACCGGCCCATGTGGCCTCCAGCACGGGCCCACGTGACCTCCAGCACTGGCTGCCTGCTCCATAGCCTACCCCGACCGGTCACAACCCTCATGCGCCTCAACCTGTCTGTGCCTTTTACTCCCACCACCGGCCGCAAAGACTTCCTTGTTCAAAACCGGTCCCAGCACTCACACCAACTGGTCAGACCATCTTCCCAACCATTTTCCCATCCGACCATCCATTTTACCAAACCCGACCACCCATTTCCCATCCGGGGAAGCCCACGGCCGAGTAAATCCATCGAACGTGTCATTTTTACATTTCTTCAAGGACCAGCACCCAAATCACATCCTATTCATCAAATCAAGATGTTTTGAATGCTGGGACATTCAGAACACAAAGGACACACTTGAAGCTACAAGGATTCTCAAACCGAGCAATTTTTGGAACCGAGCCAAACCATATCCGCCAAGTAAGGAACTAAGCAAAAAATTTCCAGTAATTAAAACAGACCATAAGGAGCATATTGAGACATCAATTCACTCCTGAAGACCCTAAGACTCAAAGGCGAGGTTGTGGAGATGAAATTACAAGAAATCGGACCATAAAGGAATTTTGAGGAGTATCATTTTTTATCATAGCCAAGTTGTATTATGAATAGAATGAGAATTATTTTGAGGCTATAAAAGATTCGGTCAAGGCACAACAGCTCTTCAAGAACATCCAAAGACTCAAAAATGCGATCAAAAGGACGAGGAACGCAACCGGAGAATCTCAAGAGCAATCTAAGCCAAAGCAGTTGTCACGCCTGAGCATTTTCATCCAATATATTAATAAAAACGTGACCACTTTCATGGCAAAGATGATCACATGATTTGGGCTCAACGGAGACTCAAAACCGACGAAATTGTTTTATTCAAAACCCTCATCTAGGAGTTGAACCAATTCTTACCATTGAATATATCTGAATAAAATGGGGAAATTATGAACAAATGCCAAATGGTTTTGGAGGCGCTCAAATTTCATTTCGGAGCACCCGATTGGCTAGAAACCGAAGAAAACTTGGCCAAAGTCAAAACGAGCTCTGCCAAGCGAACCAAGCTATAAAATTGAAAATTCACCATTTAATAGCATATGGAGAAGGCAATTCTCAAGAAAAATCAGCCCTGGAATGGTCCCAAATCAAAAACAGCCCGGTTTTCCATCAAACGAGTCAAACCGAGTGTACCTGAGACCAAACACGGCCACATCATATAAGATACAAGCTCTAGCCATTTAAACTTAATTTTTACATATAAATATCCTATTTTTCAATGGAGATTCTTTTTGGTCGAAGCATTCTTCACGGATTGCAAAACGGCCAAACGAGCAAAATTTCAGTTTACCGAAACATCACATATAGCAATACCTATCTTCAAATATCTTGACCAGTAGCTAAGTTTTTCCTATTCCCTATTTTTTCCATTAGCTTTCAGTACAATCCTCACTTTATTTTACACCGGGACAGTGCAAGTTAAGTCCGTGGGATTTCTATTGTTACTAATGGTTCTTTTCCTTTGTTTTTGACACTTTTTCGTAGTTTTTGAGTTTTTTTTTAAAAAAAAATTCAAAATAAAAATGTTTTATTGAGTCAAAAAAAATTCTAAAAATGATCTTAACTTTGAACTAAATATGTTTCTAATGACTAGTGTCCCTAGTGTCTGGGATTGACTGCAGTTTTACCGAACGGGATAGCCCAAATGGATCATCGAGGCACCATATCACTTGATATTCGGATAATTCTTAGCTACTCAAACATTTAATGAACTTAATTTTCTTTTCTTGGGGCTTGGTATACATTGAATCGGATTTCCCTTCAGACCTGGCAAAATTAAGTCTACGGTTCCCCTCTTTCTTGTTTAATAAAAATCATCAAAAAGATGCTTATGCTTATTGCGAATTTTGGAACCAATAAAATCTGAATGTGCTTAAAATAAAAAATATATAAAGGGTTGATGGAAAAAATAAAAAGATACCCTAGAAAAGTAGGAAAAAATCGATTCTCAAGAGGTTGATAGAAAAAATAAAATTATACCCTAGAAAAATAGGGGAAAATCAGCCTCTAAAAGCATTTAAAAGTGAATAAGGAAGAGGAAAGGAATCAATTGTGGACTGAAATTGTTTAGAATTCTTATTGAGTTTGAGTCTATGCATTCTTTGATCGATAATCCCTCAAAGAGACCACACGCTGGAGTTTTAGGGAGTAGTGATGGAAAATTTGGGTTACTCTCATTGATTGTGGATTAATCGGGGACGTTGTTAATTTTGTGGTGAAAACCGGTGTTCTACCTAAATGTCAACGCGGTATAGTGGATTTCGTCAATCTAAGTTGCCAATAAGTTCTGGAAGTTCTGGTAAGTTTCCATATTTTCAAACTTGTACTTCGTTCTTCGTTTTCTTAGCTCGAGAACAAGCTAAAAGCTAATTCCGGGGGGAGTTGATAACATCAATATTTTACCACTTCTCCTATAAATTTTAGTATGTTTTTATTTTTTAAAGCAACTTTATGCATAAAAAAGTAGTTTTCCTGTATTTATAGTGTTTTGAGTCATTTCAGGTCAAACTATGCATTTTGGAGCATTATGGAGCTAATTGGAGCAAAAGCTAGTTTCTGGATAGTTTCCAAGCATCAGAAAGATCATCCAAGATGAAATTCTTTCCATCGTTGGATTTTTATGAAATTTGGACATAAGTGATTTCACATTATTTAGATAGAATTGAGTTAACTTTCATATGGAAGTGGTTTCACATTATTAGGAGCAGTGGATCAAGAGTTATACTAAATATACTAAAGATTGTTCCTGTTGGGTCGCGAGTGAAAGATGCGTAGGAAGGATATAACTAAATGATTATGACTTTTGTTTTTATCAAGGCTTTAACACGACAAAAGTGGATGTCTTACATGTCTTTTCAAGCTCAAGAAGTCAAGTGAAAGCCCTTCTAGAAGAAGCCCAAATTGAAAGCCCCCAAAGGCCTGATTTTAACCTAATTGACCTAAAATTGGACAAAGACTATTTATACTTATTTTTATCCTTTAGATTTCGTAGAGTTGCGTTGTTTTAGGTTAGATTAGAGTCTCAAAGAGGCAGGGACAAGCCCTTTAGGGTCATGCCCTTCCCATCTCAAAGGATTTAATCTTCTTTCATCGTTTCATCAATAAAACTCAGTTTTCTCGTTCCTCTCTTACCATTGATTGATCTAATGGTTTCTATTCGTATTTTTTTGCGTGTTTTACATGTTCAATCTAGAGTAGTTTTCTAGTTAGACAGTAGGTTATCACGAGTTCATTATCATGTATGGTTAGGGATTCAAATCTATTAGGGTTTATCATTAACGTTATCATCTTTGCTCGTATTCAATGTTATCTCACTTTCTATGTCAGTTAGTGAGAAGATCGATAGTGGTATCCATTCTAAATGATTGACTTACCGCTGGAACTAGTATTTTGTGAGCAATTCTATCTAGGCTTCAAAAGTAGATCGATCAAGAATTGTGAATAATCAAGCATACACATATAGTTAATGCATACTTTTGTTCTACAAGGACCTGCGAAAATTGAGTCCCTTGGTTGTTAATTAGTATAGTGCCCCGAGCCTCGAAAGTGGAGAGGGTATAATTCTGGACTATGTTCTATACCTAAGCTAAAACAGCACTCGAAAATAGAATCCTTGCATGCTAGTTTACGTTCTCTACGATTTCCTATTTGTCTAATGTTTATCTTTCATTGATATTTTATTTGCTTTTAGTTCTCTTTAGTTTCTTTATCTCCTTTTAAACAAAAAACAAACCAAACTTTTTTTGTTCCTAGCTAGTTCAAATATCTATAAATCCTTAGTACACTTCTCGTCCTTGTGGGATCGATACCTGAAGTACTACAACTATGTTGTGCAATTGCAGTTGTAGTGTCGTGTTTTGGGTGAAACTTGACACACATTAATGGCATCAAATTGACACTGGCTCTATCACAAAGGGATCGATTGAAGATTGTACCTTCAATTTCACTAGAGAGCACAAACCTGGTGAAGATGCTTTTCATGTATTTCCTCAAAGTTGGAATGATCATACAAGCATCAACGAAAGGAAGTCTTGCAGTCAATTGGCTTACAATGTCCTTTAGTTTTGCTTGTTCTTTTTCCTGCTTAGACTTCTTTAAAGCGCTAGGATAGGGTATCCTAGGCTTGTAGACATGTGGTAAAAGAGGTGGATCTTCATCGTCTCCCACGTTTTCTTGGATAGCCTCATCTTTCTCAGCATTGTCTTGGACAGCTCTGTCACTTTTTCGGTTTTTTCTTCAGGGGCGGAAAACATAGGTTGATCCTTTTTCTGGAGGTTCTCAGGCATTTTGACTTCATCAAGCTCCTTCCAACTTCTTAATTGAATGGCAGCAACATGCTCTTTCCTTGAGTTAGCCTCGGGTTGTCTAGGAAGAAAATTGGATGGTTTCTTTAGAGAACTAGCAATGTTAGCAATTTGAAGATCAAGTTACTTTACATGGGAAGAGAGTGTATCTAGCGTGTCTATGATATCTATCTGAACTTCGCTTGTCTTGAAATGAGTTCCTTTGTGAATATATCTTATCTCATTCAATAAGTCATTCACCATTGATTCAAACTCCCCTCTTTGATGTCTTCTGAAATCAGGTTGTGGATTATTACCGAAATTAGATTGTTTCTTCTATCCATAAAAACCACCTTGATTCGCCTTAGTATATTGTTGTTGGGGCTTGACATATACTCCATGAGGAAGGTTTTGTTAAGTATAAAATCTCTGTTGTGGAAGAATTCCACTATAGAAAGCTCGGTTACCAAAATTAAGATTTTATCCTTCTATGAGATTAATCGATTTTTCTTGAAGAGTTCTTGGAAATTCATCAAAGTGACCTTGAAAAGATCCATGGTCAGCCACTTTCACGCCTTCAAGAGCTTATTGAGGTCGTGTTCCCTCTATATAAATAGAAGAAATCATCTTCTTAATCTCTGAAATAAGAGAAGTAGTGGTTTCTGCGTTGATTGCCATGATAGTTTCTTCGTAGCTTGGCATACTCTTGCTACAACTATCTGCAAGGTTTTCAATCAAGATTCTTGCAGCTTCTACTCGTTGATTCACAAAATTACCATTACTTACGATGTCCAACGAGAATTTGTACTCACGTCTTACTCCTTCATAGAATGTATTCCACAAATGTGCTTCAGAAACCCCATGTTGTGGTTATTCTCTTGTGTAGTCTTTAAATCGACCCAAAGCTTCATGGAAAGGCTCAATGGGTCTTCTCTTGAAATCATCCCATGTAGTGATTAAATTCCGTGGAAGTGACTTCACCCATTGAAGTGCTTTCCCTGCTAGTGAGAAGGTGAAAAGCTTGCATCTAAGATATTCTTGGGAGACTCCTTTGATGCTAGTGGTATTGCAGAGGTCTTCAAGAGAGTCTACATGGTCCAAAGGAAGACATTGGAACTGTTGCTGAGAGATCAAAGCGATAAGCTTTGGCTTTATTTCAAACTTCTTATCCGAGTGAATAGGAGGCTAAATTGATGTTTGGCTCAGCAATGGAAGAGCATGAGAGTGGTTGAGAAGTGCTGGAGCTTGAGCATAACCGTCAGGTTGAAGTAATTGGGCAAGACCGAAGAGATTCGGTTGTCCATGTCGCTCTCCTAGCTGCGGCAACTCTCAAAGAAGTTGACTAAGTTGATGGTCGTCTTGAAGAAAGGGATGGTCGTGCATATTTTCATCCATCCTTGGCTCTCTTACATCATGCAACATAACAAAAAAAACAAGTAAAAAGAAACAAAAGAAATGAAAGAAAAACGTCTGGGACTAAATTCAAATCAGAAAATCATAGGTCATGAAAATCTCCGGCGACGGCGACAGAAAACTTGATGGGGTAAAAGCCTTCACCCAAAATGAGTATCACTCAGCTGTGGTAGTATTAAGGGTATCGATCCACAGGAGACTAACCATGCACTACAACTTATAAGGATTCAAATTGAGTTTAAACAAAATTATAATTTGGGTTTCTGGTTACTAAACTAAATGGAACAGCAAGTAAAACGAAAATGTTATGAACCATTTGATGGCTGACATAACCATTAGCCTATTGGGC
>OVAN01004119.1:0-23268 GCA_900406275.1 Anastatica hierochuntica
TGCAACCAGTCATAACAGATCGAATGAACCAGATATTGGTTAGGGATGTAATGGAATCGGAGGTGAGGACTGCTCTTTTTGCTATGCACCCGGAAAAGGCTCCAGGGCCTGACGGGATGACGGCTTTGTTTTTCCAACGGTATTGGGGGATTTTGAGGGAGGATCTCGTTAAATTGGTTAGGGATTTTTTCAGGTATAAATGTTTTGATTCTCGGCTAAATGAGACCAATACTTGTCTCATTCCAAAGACAGAACAACCTAAGCGAATGACGGATCTTCGACCAATAGGTTTATGTAATGTGGGTTACAAAATCATCTCAAAAATATTGTGCCTCAGATTAAAGAAGTTCTTACCGTCTGTCATCTCTGAGACACAATCGGCTTTTGTGTCTGGGAGGTTAATTACGGATAATATTTTGATTGCTCAGGAGATGTTCCATGGTCTGCGAACAAATCAAAAGTGTCGATATGAGTTCATGGCCATAAAGACGGATATGAGCAAGGCCTATGATCGGGTAGAGTGGCCTTTTTTGGAGGCGGTTATGCAGAAGTTAGGATTTGATCATGTGTGGATTTCCTAGTTAATGTGGTGTGTACGATCGATGTCTTATAGAGTCCTTTTTAATGGCCGGTCAACGAGGAACATTACCCCCTAGAGGGGCTTAAGGCAGGGAGATCCTTTATCTCCGTACCTTTTCATATTGTGCACAGAGGTTCTGATTACGAATATTAAACGCAAGGAAATGGATAACGCTTTAACTGGAGTGAAAATTGCACAACAGAGCCCCGCGATCTCTCATTTATTATTTGCTGATGACAGCCTATTTTTCTGCAAGGCGGAGGATTCGCAATGCCAAGCCATTTTGGATGTTCTTCAGGAATATGGGGTAGCATCCGGCCAAGAAATAAATTTTGATAAATCATTCGTTATGTTTGGACGGAATGTTACTGATAAGACTACATCTCTGATAAAGGCCAAATTGGGTATTTCGACGGAAGGGGGCATGGGGAATTATTTGGGAATTCCAGAAAGTTTGGGCGGGCCAAAGAGCCAGATTTTTAATTTTGTTAAAGAAAGGTTAGGTGCAAGAGTTAATGGATGGTCTTCTAAGTTTCTATCCAAAGGAGAGAAGGAAATTCTGATTAAATTTGTTGCTCTGGCGCTCCCTAACTATGTCATGTCATGTTTTAAGCTTCCCCAAGGGTTGATATCACAGTTAACAACTGCGATTGCAAACTTTTGGTGGAGCTCCAATGGATGTAATCGCGGTCTCCATTGGGTTGCATGGGACAAGTTATGCATTCCAAAAGAGTCATGAGGCTTCAGGTCTCTAGAGGATTTTAATACGGCCTTATTGGCCAAGCAATATTGGAGACTAATACAGTTTCCCGGATCGCTGGTGGCTCGGGTATTACGGGGTCGTTATTTTAAGAAGGTTCATCCTTTAAATGCTAAAAAGCCGCATTCTCCCTCATTCGGTTGGAGGAGTATTTTCTCTGCACAAAAATTGCTACAAAAAGTAGTTAGGATAAGGATAGGCTCTGGGATTAATACATCCGTATGGCATGATCCATGGATACCGGATTAAGTTCCGCGTCCAGCGAGAGGCCGAGGTAGTGTTTGGCATCCTCGGTTACAAGTTCAACATTTAATAGATCCTCTCACACGGGAGTGGCATTTGCCAATATTATATGAATTCATGGACCCCGCGGATATAGGACTTATACGAGGCATTCAACCAAGTCGGACCATTACTTACGATGGTCTAGTTTGGCATTTTCTAAATCAGGCCAGTATACGGTTAATTCAGGATACAAGCTTTTGAATTCGGAGGCGATACATAGGGTTAATAATAATGGCTGGGGACCGGGCCTGGAGGCTTTGAAAGCATATCCATGGAAGATAAAATGCCCACTGAAAATTCAGCNATAAAATGCCCAGTAAAAATTCAGCATTTTCTCTGGCAAATTGTTACTGGAACTTTGGCGGTGACGACTCAGTTGATTGGGCGAGGGGTCCCTTGTGATACTATGTGTAAACGTTGTGGCCTCGCTGAGGAGTCTATAAATCATGTTTTCTTTTATTGTGATGCGCTTGGGAATATTTGGAATTTTAGCAGACATCCGACAAAACCAGAATAATTTCCAACACGCTCTCTATTTTCCAATATGGACTATCTTTTTTGGCGAAACCCACGAAGAAGTCCAGAGACCGTTGGTGATCTCTTCCCTTGGGTCTTATGGTTTATTTGAAAGTCGAGAAACCAAAAGGTTTTTCAAGGTATCCAATTAGAGACCAAGGAGATTCTGAAAAATGCGGAGACTGAAATGTTGGCCTGGGAGGCAGCAAAATTCTCTCCTCCAACGGGTGGGGATGGGGAGATTCTGGAGAGCTTCTGTCCTTTTGACTTACAGTGTCGTACAGATGGATCGTGGAAACAATCGGACTCCTTTAGTGGATTAGGTTGGGTGTGTCTTGATAGGGAAAATTCGACAGTCTTACTCGGTGCAAAATGCCTACGACGAAGTCTCTCTCCTTTACACTCTGATTTGGAAGCGCTTTTGGAGGCCATGTCGGAATTGATAAGAAGGCGAATTGATTGTCCGGTTTTCGAGACCGGGTGTTTGGAGCTTTTTACGATTCTACACGAACCAGATGATTGGTCAGCTTTCCACACCTACATTCAAGAGTTTCAAAGACTTCGTGTTCAACTTCCTAGCTTCACATTATCAAAAATCCCGCCCGTAGCGAATTCACAAGCAGACAACCTAGCTCGAGGATCCCGCAGTTTGCATTATGATTATATTTTTGTAGATTCTTCTCTTCCGAATTGGACAACCAATTACGGAATGACTTTCTCATTTAGTGTTTGGTTGGAAAAAAAAAATATATTTTGACTTCAATTTCTAGAACCTAAAGATTTTGAAAAAGTTTAATCCTCCGGACTCCTACTCTGTTTTTCCTACTTTTGTTTGCTTCCATTATTGGTTGCGATAGAGCTTGTTTCTTATTTTTTCACTCGTTAACAAATTTTATTTTGATGAAGCAACAAAAAATATTTTTATTTCCTTTCAAACTTGTTTTCTCACAAAATTATATACAAACAAATAAATGTCATGTAGCTAATAGCAAATATTGACGCCAAAATCCCAATTTCTGTGTAGTGACACTTGACAAAATCATACATCTGAACTCAGTTGCAAACTTAATACATTTTTGGATTTGCAACGGCTAATAAATTTTGAATCATTAAGGGTTTTGGGTCATCATCACAAGCTTGAGATACTGATCATACAACTCCCACAACAATAGCCCTAAAATTGTGTCTCTTGCGAGGCTCTTTAAGACCATTTGAATCCACCCATTCGATGTAGTAGTAATAACGTCAGATGAATTTCCTCTTCCCACCAAATCCCTAAACCGAAGATCCCCAGAATCTGAAACCAAAGCATAGATCACACCATTCATGTGTCCTTTTCCGATCACACCCACAACTGTATTACACCCATTCACCGCCTTGCTCCTCTTCAACGACCAAGCAAGATACTGCCAAATCAAAAACATCATTTCTATCAATCCGGTTTTGTTTTTGTGAATATTCTTACGTGTCACTTACAGTGTCTCTTTCATGTATCAGTGGCCGTAGAAGAGATGGGTATGAGAAACTTAGCCGTTCATAAAGCTGCAAACTTCCATTGCTTTCATCGCTCTCTTGTTCCTGGCGTAATTCACATACAGCCGAAATTTAAAAGTTTTTCTACTCACAATTTAAGAAAAACAGGCCGAGGAAAGAGAACAAAACCTTAAGCTCGGTTGAGGATATACCGGATGAATATGTGATTGCCCGAGTCACAGCCATCACCAAATTAAGCTTCTCTCTCCATTTCAAAGAGTCCCAAGCCCTTTGGAGCTACAAAGTTATCAGAGCTATGTAACATTGGTTTTGAATCCATATGAAACCACAAAAACGATCATTTGGTCATAAAAAGATCATCATAAGATTACTGTTATTTCAATGGGTCGGTCTCCAAGAATCAACTGCGCACCAACTTCCTCGGACGCTTTCCGAGCAGCACGAAACTGCAACAACCAGCAGCAAAGTTTGATCAAGAACGTATCCCAAAGGCCAGGAAACGAAGAGGAAAACCACCAAGAGAAGTCAGAAGGGCGAAAAGAGTACCTCATCCCCGAAAGGGCGGTCAGCAACAGAAGATAATTTGGAAGAAAAAACAGCCAAGAGAAGTCGTAAGGCTAAAGCAGTTTGGCCTCCTATGACCAATCATCCCGACCATACACACCAAAGAATAAATCTATCAATCATCAACATTTATGAAGCCTAAACAAAAAAAAAGTAAGGGAAAGAGGAAAGTGAAGGTCTGTATAATCACCCAAGTCTAAACTCCGGCCAACAGCATCGAGAAAGCCAGTTCCGGTCAATGAAAAAACTCCGGATCTTAAGTTTTGGTCTACCTCTCCAACACTGGAAGTGTACATAATCCCAGCTCTGCAACATCAACATTAAGCTCTTTAATGCGTTATTGTCAGATATTTTTGTTCCCAACCAAAAAAACTCTTATTAAGTCTCATCATAGACCTCAAAACAAGATAGGTTTCAAATTGCCCAAAAACAATCCAGATTCCTCAAGAAACATCGATGAATTGATCATTGTTCAGAAGTCTATAAAATCTGAAAACTAAGAGGAAGGGAGAAATAGATCAACTTTCCTGCTACGGCAGAGCTCGACGGCTACATTATCTGGTTTGACAGTGCGTACGACGCGGTCGACGTCGGTAGCAGAGTCCGACGAGATATGGGAAGTGCCAACCAACCAAATCGCCTCCGGCTCGACGAAGTCCTTGCGCCAGGCTGGAATCGGACCGAAACTCTGCTTCTTCACAAGGATCAGTGTCCCGTTGTCGGCGAGGTCCAGCAACTCCGGGAAAGTTCTGGCTATTTCGTCGCGTGAATCCGGCGCGAACTCGTTGCGGAAATCGAAGTCCGGCGGAGGAGTCTGGATGGAGACATTGATGGGTCTGAAGAGCTTTGAGTCGAGAGGTTTAGGAGCGAAGGGGAAAGTTACTGGATTTGCTAGGAATTTCATCGATGGAATGATCGAATCCAGATATCTCTTGGGTTCCAAATCGTATATCGCGAAATCTGAAAAAGATTTAAGCTTTTACGAAATTCTTGATTGGCTTAGATTTCATTGGGTGTTTGTGATTTTCGAGGATACACGTACGTCAATGGCGACAATGAATGAGTCCCCATAACATGAACAAAAGTCAAAATAAGTACCGTATCTCTACTCTTTCTAGTATAATGGCTGACAAAATCCTCCAACTAATCCGACTCGTAAAAATGGAATTGGACCCAATCAAAATTAGCATAATATTTGACTCGGCCCGACTTGCAAATAGTTCTTAATATTATCCGAACAAATCAATGTCCAAAGACGGAGGTGAATTAACTTTAAAATTTTTATCATATTAATCGGTATGCATTCTGACCCGTCTTCTAAACAAATCTTTTATTTTACATAAATAAGTAAATTTGTTATATCCATTAAATATTGAAAATTGAATATTAAATATTTTATTTTTTTATAACATTCAATATTGATGGTTATTGTGAGGGTTAGATCTCACAATCAATCTAGATTAGGTTTAAGAGAGATAGGATGGTGGAAACAAGGTGGGACAAATCCCGTTTGAGCTAAGAGATGGATTGAAATGAATAAAGTCTAGTTTATTAATCTTGATTGAAGCTTTTACAAGGTGGAGAAACCAGAATAACAAAGAAAATAAAAGTGAGTCTAGAGAGCTTCAATGTCGCATCTCCCCTTTCTGCTTCACCTCCTCCTTTTTATAAACTGACTCTTCGGAACTATAGGAACAGCTTCTCCGAGATCCTTTCTCCTATAATCTCGCAACCTCTGTCCCTCTTGACCAAGTGAAGCCTCCCCTTCTAACTCCAATCGAAGCCCCTTGGTGAAACGGCGTCGTCTAGTCGGCCCATCATTGCCTTTCTTACTCATAATGGGCCTGCGGGATTTCGCCCCAACAATTGCCCCCAACGTCTTGGGCTGATGTTCAATGGGCCAGGACGTGAAACCCTTCTCTCAGTAGAATCCCGCCAAAGATATCATCAAATCTTTTACTTGAAGATTTGATTTATTTCAATCCAAGGGCTGAGATTTGATATGCTTAATTGAACGGTTGTCATGAGGAGGAAATCGAAGGGTTACTCTCGGGTTTCGTAGAAATTTGAAGTGATATAAAGCCATCATTAACTGCACAGCTCCACCTTCACACTCCACTTGCACGATCGTCAAGGTAACTTCTTCTTCCTTTTTCTTTTATTTCGTTTTTCTTTTAAAACTGCCTTCATATTTTCTCAGTCTTCCTTTCGATAAGTTCTTTAGAGGATCCTTTCCAGAATCTCTTCTGTCGTTTCCTTTTCTTTTTCTTTCTCTCGATTCTCGGTCGATTTCTTCCCAATTCTTCCATGGGTAAAGGTAAGGACGACGCCAGCGGTTCTAAGGCTCCGAAGAAAGGCCGTAGGCGTAAACGGGCAAACCAAGAAATGATCGACAGAGCCACCGCCGTCGCTATCAAAATGGAAATGGTCTCCCAAGCCCTTACCCTAGTGGAACCTAGAGGCGTCGTTTTTGGCCCTCACCAGCCTTCTTCTCTTACCAATCAGGAAGTATGTAACCTGATAGTAAAGGTTGGGGCCCCAAAAGATCTGATGTTGGTCTCGTCGTCTCTGGAGACTCCTAAACATGCTCCAGATGGATGATTTTGTGTTCACGAACAATATATTTCTAAATGTCATCTTCGATTCCCTCTTCCTTCTCTTTTACTAGATCTTCTTGATCGTTACGATTTAGCCCTTCCCCAGCTATGTCCTTCTGTCATTCGGGTAGTCTTTATAAGATCAAAGAAAGTAACCCGACCAAGGGGGCTGGTCGTACCTACTACCTCGCAGCTCGTCCTGGTCGTGGGATTTTCTCCTTTTCTGTCAATGATGAATTTTGGCGTCAAAAGTTCTTTTTTTTGTAAAAGTCGACCCTTCTACAGTCTCTGAGGGTCGCGTAATGCGTACCTCCTGGGTTCGCTTGATCAGTTAGGATTGTTCTTATTTCCTGAAGACTTGTTGTTTCAGGAACCATGCTCCTAATACACCTTTCTTTACTACTTTCAGGTACTACCGACCCTCCAAACACCTCTCTCAAGACAGCAATGGCCTTGGTCAGAAGGTTGAAGTAAGGAGCTCTTAATTGGTCAAATTTTCCATCGCTAAGGAGCCGAAAAGGCAGGTTCCCTGAGTATTACAGGATCACGAACCTTGAGTCGATCCCCTCAACCAACCTGAAGGTAAGAACCCTCTGACCTGAGCCTTTACTTCGACTTCTGTCACTTATCAGAGTTACTTTTTGTGCTTAGTGTCTGAAGACGCTGCTACTATTGACTTTTCTACAAAAGCCAACACCTCAGAGGCTATCAAGAATATGCCACTTCAGCCCTCCTTCCGTTCTCTCGATAACAGACCCCGTCATGCAAAGACCGCAGGTGGTTCTCATTCCTAAGGAAGCCTTAGTGACAAGGCTCCTGCAAGTTCTTTTCGTGATTCAATCAGGGAAATGCTTGATGATGGCTCATCAAAGCCTCCTCGGGTGGTTACTCCTATCACAACCGTTCGTGATGCCCCCACTATCCCAAGGCAGAGTATTGATATTGATCCCTCCGGGCCGGACCGTCCTGATCCTCGAGGAAAAGAAGTCGCAGTTACCGGAGATAACATTGTGAGAGATCTGATGTCAGCCCCCATGCTTCAAGGGAAAGTCAAGAATCTGACCGTCCTCCTGCCAAGAGGGTTCGTTCCAGCTCTGGTGACAGAATGGGAAGAGCCTCTTCCTCTTCCTCTAGGGGTGGTCAAGGTGCATGGAACATCACCCATTCCGGTCCAGGTTCAGTGCTTGACGATAAATGGGCAGTTGCCTACCCTTATGCGTCATATGAAGCAGCGAGGTTGCCCCTTTCCAGCCATAAACAGTTTGAAGAACAAGGCAGGTTACCTGGATGTATCTCATCACCTTGGCCAGGTAACTCTCCCTTATACAATTGTTCTTTTGATTGATCGATTCCTCCTTCCAACCCATTTTTTTTACTTAGTTAGCTAATGTAATCAATCGATCTACCGTTGGTTATGAGACTCTATTTGAGGATTTTCCTGATGTTCGAGAGCTAGAAGGCAGGGTGCCTTCCAGGAAACAAAAAGCTCACTTGACCAATCCAGATCCGATGTTCTGAGGTTCCAAGCTCAGGTTGGAGAGATGATGTCTCAACTGGAAGTTCGTGAGGGAAAGATAGTTGATCTGTCCCTGGAGCTCAAGTTTAAGGGCAACAAGGTTCTGGCGCTCGAAAGCGCGAAAAAGACAGTTGATGCCCAGGTTAATGAACTTATTTCAGCCAACAAGGATCTTATTTCGAACAAGGATGCAGAGGTTAGGAGAGCTGTGAGAGCTGGCAAGAAGGAAGTGATCGGGGCTTATGAGAAGATTCTGGAGTCTATCAGAGAGAAATTTCAGAAGAAGAGAGATGAGGTCTCTGCCCAAATCTATGCCCAGGAGGTTCAGGCCAATGTAGAGCTTTTAGCNCTAAGAGGAGCATGAACGTCTATTGGCCTTGCTTCCTTCAGTTGTTGATAATTACGATAAGTCTCTGGTTTCTGATTTTTAGTTTCAAAGCTTCCTCTTCCTCAATTGTCTGAAAGTTTAGGGTTCGTGGAAGCTGCAACTTTGGACCCAACTATGTCGGGCCAGACTGATAAGCAGGGAGGTGTCCATTGTCAACGATCCTCATGAGCAAGCTATCGATGGAGGCGAGGTTCAGTCAGCAGAGGGTCATGGCACCAGAACCTCTTTTTCGTATTAAAAATTTGCTAAGTCTTTTGTGTTTTCTTATACTCCGGGCCATATGAGTCTCTTTCTTCTTTTGTTGACTTTTAACGGAGCCTGGAGAGACTTTTAAACTCTTAAACTTGGAGCCTGGAGAGGCTTTTAAACTCATAGACTACGAGCCTGGAGAGGCTTTTAAACTCTTGAACCTTTCGACGCATATCAATGTATTCTTATTAAGTATTTTGAATTTGAATTATTTGTATTGTTACATGGTCGTTTTCTTAAACATGGCCTAATGGCCCTTGTTGGGTTTAGGGCCCAAGTCATTTAGCCTTCTTGGTAGGGATTCGTATTCGTGCCTTTCCAAGGCTGTAGATGTTTGGAGGATCTAGAAGCCTCCACCGACTCAGGTGTCGGGATTCGACCGTTAGGAGCTTAAAGTTCTTTAAAAGGCTAACAATAGTATGGTATCTTTCGGTGTACTCAGGTTTCTAAAATGTTAAGATAGACGATAGGGTTTTAAGACCTTGTTAAGTGTTCAGGTTTCTAGGAACCTGAATTAACCGATAGGATTTTAAGGCCTTTTGAACGATTTAGGTTTCTAGGAACCAAAATTAACTGATACGATTTCAAGACCTTTTCAACGATTTTGGTTTCTAGGAACCTAAATTAACCGATAGGATTTCAAGACCTTTTAACTATTTTAGGTTTCTAGGAACCTGAATTAACCGATAGGATTTCAAGACCTTTTAAATGTTTTAGGTTTCTAGGAACCAGAATTAACCGATAGGATTTCAAGACCTCTTAAATGTTTTAGGTTTCTAGGAACCTAAATTAACCGATAGGATTTTAAAACCTTTTAAATGTTTTAGGTTTCTACAACCTAAATTAATCGTTTTTTTTGTTAAGGCAAACACCACATATCCCGGAATTTGGAATTGGATTGTACGAATGAGTTAAGGTTCAATGGTCGGTTGTCTGATGGTTAAGGTACGTGTCCATCAAGACACCCAACTTACTGAAATAGTAGTTATCGATGAAGTGGGGGCTGCACTTATAGGGGGAGCTGCCTATGTACCCTGTCGAGCGATCAAGCCTAACGTAGTTCGATTTTTCAGGTACCTAATGGTAATACTTCTTAAGATTCATGGCGTTCCATGATCGTATCTCTGGTACCCCGGTTCGTACCTTTACGAGCTTATAAACGCCGGGTCGTAGCACGTGGGTGATCCGGTACGGACACTCCAAGTTGGTTCCTAGCTTTCCGGCACCTCGCTCTTTGGTGTTATCGAATACTTTTCGAAGTACAAGGTCACTGATCACGAACCTTCGTGACCTGACCTTAGGGTTATAGTGTCGTGCCATTGCCTGTTGGTAGTTTTGGATGCAGGCAAAGGCTTGATCTCGTCATTCCTCGATCAAATCAAGGCTATCCAAGAGTAACTGGTTGTTAGCTTTCGGGTTCGAGGTGCACAGGCTTCTGATGGCTCAGGTTTTCACCCAAGAAATCACTGCAAGCGTACAGTTAAGCACGTTGTAGTGGTTCGGGTATCGAATCCACAAGAACCAATGTCGTACAAAGAACTATGAATCAAGTACGGGCTAAAGAAAAAAGAGATGGTTGGTAAGATGATGCAAATATTGATTTCAAACAAAGAAAGCAAGCAAGTAACAACGAGTTGTGAATCAATCAAAAAAAAATGCCGGGCACAGGGTGTTCTCAGGGAAATCATTTCATCAGGATTGCAGATTGCTAACGGGGAGACAATTAAGATCCATCTTAGCTCAATTCAGAGGATTATAATTAACCTACTANAAGGATTATAATTTACCTACTGTCACAGCGTTAATTATCTATGCTTAAGGATCCTAGACACTAACTGTCATTAAGTTTCGAACCCTAAGCATGCATTCTAAACAGGATTGAATTGCTCACAAAGCGCAGTAACATCAACTGTCGTTGGTTAAAGACACTTTGCTCATTTAATCTCAGTTTCAGGCATTTAAGCAATCACTTTTGGTGTATTGAATATCCTAAATCATTAGGTCGCGAATCCAATTTCAGCATTAAGTACAGAGATAAACGAAGATCAATAGATAATTCCCCAATCTAACAACCTAGCAATCACAGATTCATGAAATCCCCTATGAGAAACCCTAAATCCAACTAGAAAACTACTCACACATAGCAATCAAATCAACACAAGATGAATTGGATGGAAACATGATGTATTGAATGATAAAAACAAAGAGTAGAGATAAGAATTTTTCTCCAACGAAGTACAGATGAGTCGATCTCTCTCTCGCAGGTTACCAAGCTCAAAATTCTGTTCTCAAAACTCCAAAATAGCATAATCAAACCTAAAAATGAGCTTGGGTGTTTTAATATGTAATTTGGGTCTTCAATTTTTGATTCTGGTTCAAAATAAGTGGTTTTGGTCGCGTCTGGACAAGGATCGATTGATCCTTGTCCCACCAAGGGCAGGGATCGGTCGATCCCTGTCTTTCTGCCAAGTTACTCTGCACTTTCGTCTCTCGTTTCCAGCATGACAGGTGTTCACTAAAATGACCATAACTTTTGATCGCACCGTTGGATTTCATTTAAACCACCTTCAAATTAAAGCTAACTCTTGTAGCTATCTTGTGCCAAATTTCTGACGTTTCAGCATGATTCTGCATTCCAAATATCCGTTTTTGGCCCAATTTGTTCTGTTTCTCTCCAAAACAACCTAAAACCTATAAAAACACTAAAGAACACCAAAAGACTCCAAAAAGAACCAAATACATATTAAAACACCATTTATCTCGAATAAAATAGTGATAAAAACCGATAAAATACGAATATATCAGCTTTGCCGGAGGCTTCCAACAAAGACTTCGACGGGAACAACTACTTCCATCCTGTAGGCTAAAGAGAAATGGGTATCTTTAGTTGCCCTTCGCGGGGTGGTTCGACATGCCCGAAGAACCTCGGGGAGTCTGTCGGCCCAGGAATTTTTTGAGGTAACTAAGCATTTCTTGAGGTTGGCTAATATTGACTGATTAGCAGCCTCCGCATGGTCGTTCCCTTGGGGGTACCTCGGAGTAGAGGTAGTAAGGCGTATGTTCCAAGTGTCACAGAACGATCTGAAATCGTCTGATGTGAATTGGGATCTGTTATCGGTGACGGTTTCGTATGGGAATCTGTGGCGGCATATGATATCTCGCCATACGAAGGCTTCTACCTCAACCCTCGTGACCTGTTGGAGGGCTTCTGCCTCTATCCATTTTGTGAAGTAATCGGGTAGGACTAATACTAAGCGTAACTTTTGTTGCCCGCCCGAAGGCATGAATGGTCCAATGACATCCATGGACCATCTCATATAGGTTTATGGTGCCGATATTGAGGATAGTTTCTCAGTCGGCTGATGAATTATCGGGGTGTGCCTCTGGCACTTGTCACTTTGGGCGGAGTAAGTTTCGCAATTTGCGATTATAGTTAGCTAGAAATAGCCTTGTCTTTTAATTCAGATGGCTAATGCTCGGCCACCCGAGTGGTTTCCACATGAGCCTTCATGCACCTCTGCCATGAGCCTAAGAGCGTCGAGGCCGTGGACACACCTGAGGTACGGTCTCGAGATGCTCCGTTTCTAGAGATCGGATTCAATTATGCAATACCATGCACTTAATGCTTTGAGTTTTCGAGCTTCCCACTTATGGGGGGCTATACCCTCCCGAATTTATTGCATAATAAGAATTCTCCAATCTTGTCTCCCGAGTACCTTGTCATGGAGATATAAGGTGGGATTTTGTGTTGGTTCATTTTCAGGTTCCGGGTTGTTACCAAGCTCTTCTTGAGCTAGTATCGTGCCCGCGGAGGTATTCTGAGATCTAGGCTCTCCGGAGTCTCTGTTCTCAGTAATACCTTCTGTGTTGGTATTGGGGTCTAGGGTTTGGGTCGTGCCCCCAGAGACAACGTGAGAATCGGCCTCTGGAGGGGCTTCGTTTTCAGGGTTGACCGTTGCATAAATGCTTGGTCTCGGATCCTGGACCCTGCCCCCAGAGGCTCTCCTTTTTATATTGCGGGCTTTAGTTTTTGGGAACCAAAAGGTAGTGAGGATTTGAGTGAGGGAATCGTTCTGGATAGCTGTGGTAGCTATTTCTTGAAAGTGAGCTCTCTCTTCTTGTTTTTCCAAGTTGCCTTTAATCGCATTTTTTATAGTTATGTCAATGCTTGGTTTATCTATACCCTCTACAAGTATGATTCTTTTAACGAGAGGGTTCGAGGTGGAGGCTAATGTTGATAGAGCATCGGCGGAGGAGTTTTCTCCATGCGGGATCCTTGTGAGTTCAAATTTATCGAGCTGTTTTCTGAGGTTTTGGACGACCTCGAGGTATGCCCCCATTCTTTTGTCCCTTGTTTGATACTCTCCATGAAATTGGCTAACCACTAGCTGAGAATCGCTGTATGTATTTAGTTCTCGGATCCTGAGCCCTATTGTTAATTTTAACCTGCAATTAATGCTTCGTATTCAGCCTCATTTTTCGAGGCGTCAAAGCCTAATCTATAAGATTGCTCTATTACTTCCCCCGTAGAGGAGGTTAGTCTTAAGCCAATCCCGGAACCCTGTTTCGATGAGGCTCCGTCAACATGGAGTGTCCATTTTGGGGCTATCGAGTCGGTGTCCACATGTTCAGTGGCTAGCTCGATGTCAAAGTCAGCCAGAACCTGAGCTTTAGCTGCGGTTCGCGGTCGATATTTTATATCGTATTCGCCTAGTTTGATGGCCCATTTAGCGAGGCATCCAGATTGGCTGGGATTGTGTAGTATTGATCGTAAGGGTTGAGACGTCATTACGACAATTGAGTGTGACTGAAAGTATGGTCGGAGCTTCCTAGCTGCCGTAACTACTGCCAGAGCTAGCTTTTCCATAGCTGAGTATCGTGTTTCGGCGTCTATCAGACTCTTGCTGGTGTAGTAAACAGGTTTCTGTTCGTTCTGTTCTTCCCTTACTAGCACCCTGCTTACAACTGCCGGGGAAACAGCGATGTAAAGATATAGAGGTTCCCCTTCAACAGGCTTGGACAATATCGGAGGCTCGGAAAGGTAGGCCTTAAGTTCGTTGAAGGCTTCATCCCATCGAAACTTTTTATTGTTTCGTAGGAGTTTGCAGAATAGAAGACATTGGTCAATTGACAGGGAAATAAATCGGTTTAAGGCTGCGATCCGTCCGGTTAATCTTTCCACCTCCTTGGTCGTTCTTGGTGACGGCACTTCCAGGAAGGTGGCTATTTGGTTCGGGTTGGCTTCAATTCCTCGCTCTGTTACGAGGTACCCGAGAAATTCTCTAGAGGGTACCCCGAAGGTGCACTTGGAAGGGTTGAGTTTCATATGATACTTATTAAGGTTGTCGAAGCATTCTTTAAGGTGACTGACATGGTCATCTCCGTTAGAGGATTTGACGAGCATGTCATCTATATAGACCTCCATTATTTTCCCAAGCTGTTGGGCAAACATTTTATTCACGAGCCTTTGGTAGGTGGCTCCGGCGTTTTTTATCCCAAAGGGCATAACTTTATAACAATACGTTTCGCGCTCTGTTATAAAGGCGATTTTTTCTTAGTCCTCAGAATTCATTATTATTTGATTGTATCCTGAGAAGACATCCATGAAGGACAACAACTGATGTCCCGCAATGGCTTCGACTAAGCGGTCAATATGGGGTAACGGGAAGCTGTCTTTAGGACATGATTTGTTCAGGTCTGTTAAGTGTACATAAGTCCTCCACTTCTCATTTTTCTTTTTGACGACCACATGGTTAGCTAGCTAATCGGGGTAGTGAAACTCTTGGATTGCGTTTGCTTTCATTAATCGGTCAACGTTGTCGTTGACTACTTGAGCCTTCTCATGGCCGAGCTTGCGTCGCTTTTGTTTTACGGGTTTAAACGTCGGATCCACGTTAAGCTTGTGTGTAGTTACCCGTGGATTCGATACCTTTCATGTTGCTAGTGCTCCATACGAAGGTTTCGACATTTTCTGTAAAGAAGCGTACAAGCTTATCCTTGATTCGGAAGGGTAGTTCTGACCCGATGCGGACGCATTTTTCGAGACGAGCTTCATCGATATAAACTTACTAGGTGAGGTTCCGTGGGGGACCTCAAATGTTTTGCTGCATCGCTTGCTGCTCCCAAATCTGTAGTTGCTATATGGGAGATTCTCTTATAATCTGGAAACCTCCCAGATAGCAGACTCTAGATATTTTTTGGCCACCTTATATTGTAGCTACCCCGGTGGGGGTTGGAAATTTTACACACTGGTGATATGTTGAGGCAACCGCGTGTATTTTATGAATCCAGGGTCTCCTGAGAATTGCATGAAATGGGGCTGGTTTATCAATTACCACGAAGTTAACCATTTTCATAACCCCTCTGGCAATTACTGGGAGTTTGATGGTTCCCAGAGAAGTGGTCGTTTCTCCGGAGAAACCTACGAGGTTAGCTTTCTGACCGGAGATCTCATAATCATCTACCTCCATGCCTTTCAAGGCGTTATAGAAGATAAGGTTAACGGAGCTTCCGGTGTCAACCATCAGCTTGGGTACCTCGTATCCAGCTACGTGAAGGGTTATGATTAAGGCGTCATCATGAGGCCGGTCGAGTTCTATGGTTTCACTCTCCCAGAAAGAGATCTTAGTATTAGGTTCCTGGTTGGATGGCCTGGATTGAGTACTGGACTCGACCCTTCGTAGGTGGCCCTTAATTGCATTCACGGACTCTCGGCAAATGCCTGATCCTCCGAGAATGTAGTCGACCCTTGAATCAGGAGGCTGCCTTTTCGGTGCCTTCTCAAACAAGGCAGGCACCGTTCCTTTGGGCAGAGGTTTCAGAGCCTCGATACGGAGGCTCTTTCCTTCTGGAAAATTTCCAAGGATCATATCGATCCTTTTCTTGGGACCTGGAGGTGACGAATCGGTTTCCTTCACTGGAGACATGTTCCGCTTCGGGGATGCCTCCCTTGGAGCTTTCTTTTGGAATGGTGGAGGCTTTCTCAGGTCTACGTCTTTTTTTCCCCAGCGGCGAATTTTGCTGCCAGCTGACGCTGAAGATCCCAACATTCCTTTGTGGAATGACCCTTCCTTTCGTGATAAGAACAAAATTTGTTCTCATCGAATGACTTAGTCCAGGGGGCTTTGCCTGCCACTGCGACGAGTTTGTCTTGTTGTACCTCATCAACTGCATACGAATGCTCCCCTTGGGTCTGGTTGTTACGAAAGTTACCCTTCTTGGCTTGACCCTTCGCCCCTTGGGGGTCGGCTTTCGAGTAGGCTTAAGACTTCTTATGGATTTTATCCATTGCAGCAGTCTCCTCCTCGAGGGTAATAAACCGGGATGCTCTATGGAGAGCATCATCAATTGTGGGTGGAGGGTTGATAGTGTGTTCTAACCAAAACTCTGAACGGTACCAGAGTCCTCTGCGGAGTGCCTCTATGGCAACCTGATCATTTGGATTTGAGAGCTTGGTCCTGACCGCTCTAAATTTCTCTATGTAAACCCGGAGCGTGTCCCCGACTCCTTGTCGAATCTTCCATAGGTCCGCTTCAGAAGCTTGTTTCCGAATGTGGGTCGAGTATTGCTTTACAAAAGCGCTGGTTAGCTGGTCAAAACTATCTATTGAGTTTAGATCGAGGGCTGAAAACCATTCGAGGGTTGTGCCTGTTATGTTTTCAGCAAAGGTTCGGCAGTAACCTACCTCGCATTCCTCACGTGTGAAGTGGGCCTTAACGATGGCCAATCTGAAGGCTCTTAGATGAGCCTTAGGATTCGAGGTCCCATCGAATTCGGGGATCTGAATTTTTCTCATGTCTCTTATGTAAGAGTTTGCGATTCTGTCAGTGAACGGGGTCCCTCGGGTTTCTTCAATTATGCTCTCGATTTCAGGGGTCGAACTCGTAGCCTTATGAACTTGTGCATTTAGCTTCTGGAGAGCTGCATGTATTCTTTCCATGTATCTTCGGATAGCATCGGGGCTATCCAAACGACAATTACCTGACCAAGAGGCTGTCGCTGAAACTAATCTGGGTTTCGGTCCCAAGTATCGGACGGTCCAGGTCTCTCTCGGACTCTAGGGCTGCTTTGCCTAATGAAGTCGATCAAGAGGCCTGGAGAAACTGTGTCTGTGACTCCTGACCTCTACCGAGCCTCCAAGGGAGTCGATTGATCGTGTCCGAGGGCGATGCGTTCGGGGGATCGTCCGTTAACTGAGGTTGGACCGTGATCGCTTGATCTAAGTATCGGCGGAGGAGGAGGCAGGTTGTGCCTTGGCTCGGGTACCTGTCGTGAAACTTAACTAGGTCCTGAGCTTGTGCTTGCTATGTTGCTTCCCATTGCCATGGGGGCTAATGGGTTAGGTGCAGGAGTAATTCCTATGTCAGGTGTCGAAGGAGGGGGCTCCTGCCTTTCGGGCACCACGTTAACAGGAGAGAATTCGAGGCGTTCTCGAGGGAAGGTTGGGTCTGTGATGAGGTCTCGGAAGGTCACCCCTGAGTCTCGTCTCTGTGAAGGTTGAGACGAGTGGGCCAGAGACCTCGCCTCCTGCTCAATCTGGTGCTGTCGAGATGCCAATTGGTGAACCAACCGTTCATTCTCTTGGGTTCGGTTTACCAATTGCAACATCATCTGTCGGATCTCGGATAGCTGATTCGAAACCTGGCTCGCAGCTGATGCCGAGGATTGAGGTTCAGGTGGAATCTGCTGATCAGAACCTCCGAGTATCAGTGGTCTCGGAGCGAGATCAACGGGTAGCCTCCGAGAGGTCTATCCAGAATTAATAGGTTCTAGTCTATCCTCTGTGGCAGGGGAGAAATCTTTTGAGGGATCGGAGCGGCGAGGTTCTGGAAGTTCAGAACCTCCATGAATCGGTGAGCTAACGCTCAGTGTTAGTGGCAAGGATTCAAATCAACTCGAGCCACCGTTGGTTGGATCCATCTGCTTAGCTAGCGGAGTGAGGGATTCGATTACGAGGTCCTCACAGACGGCGCCAAATTGTGAGGGTTAGATCTCACAATCAATCTAGATTAGGTTTAGAGAGATAGGATGGTGGAAACAAGGTGGGACAAATCCCGTATGAGCTTAGAGATGGGTTGAAATGAATAAAGTCTAGTTTATTAATCTTGATCGAAGCTTTTACAAGGTGGAGAAAGCAGAATAACAACAAAAACAAAAGTGAGTCTAGAGAGCTTCAATGTCGCCTCTCCCCTTTCTGCTTCACCTCCTCCTTTTTATAAACCGACCCTTCGGAACTATAGGAATAACTTCTCCGAGATCCTTTCTCCTACAATCTCGCAACCTCCGTCCCTCTTGACCAAGTGAAGCCTCCCCTTCTAACTCCAATCGAAGCCCCTTGGTGAAACGGCATCGTCTAGTCGGTCCATCATTGCCTTTCTTTCTCATAATGGGTCTGCGGGATTTCGCCCCAACAGTTATATGTGCAAACATGATAAATTTATAATATTTAATTAAGAACGTTTTTTAAATACTGGTGTAGTTCATAATTTTTCAATAACTAATAATAATTTTAATCTACATTTCAAATTCACGTGTTATAGTTACATGAATTTCAATTTAAAACATAAATTTTAATGATATTTTATATTTAATTTTCCGTGCAAGATATGAGATCTTATCAAATAATATATATAAATGTAAAAGATGAAATGAAAGCATCAATGTTTGCTAAAATAAGTTTTAACAATTTATGATAACTTTTAGCGAAAAAAGCTTTCGATTCAAAATCATTGCTTAAGATCACATGGCGAAGGATGACAGAGTTCGGCATGGTTACATTTCTTGACCACATTCGTAAGTCTAATGTCTTCATTGAAATTTTAAATTTAAATCTTACAAAAAAAGCTGTCAAAGAAGTTACAAAACTATTTTTACAAAAGTACCAAAAAACAGAGATGTCAACCAAATGCTTATAAGGTCAACATAAAATGTTCTTTTGGAATTGACTATGTTGTCGGTCGATTTTCCCTGGAAGAAAGAAGTTATTGAAGAAACCATTAAGAAGTGGAACATGAAGTTACGTTGTCTCCATATTCCGTAGATTGTTCTTCGAAAATTCTCTTAAAACTCTTGTGGGTTATGATAAAATTGTAACACCCCGGTTCACCTGGCCAAGGTCCCTCCCGGATCTGTTAACTTTTCCACTAACTTTCCCTTCACAAACAATCTCCCAGAGCATTCTAATAAAACCTTAAATTAAACACGAGTCTAAAAACATCCATCACAAGGACAAATCCATTTTATTGCTAAGGAGAGCTCCATATGTGAATAGAGACTCCTAGCCACAGAAACGAACATAACAACCAAAGAGTACTAAAACCGATTCAAGTCATGGAAAACAACTTAATTAAAAACCCGGTCCCAAATGAACAATCCAGTTCCTCCATCATCCATCCAGTTGCTCGTCATACTCACCTGCAAGGACAAAAGGGGGAGGGACGAGGGAAAAAGAGGGGTGAGTGACAGGGGAATCACCCAGTGAGACATGGAATTTCTAGACACGCAATGCCGCAGAACAGACTTAACATGCATTCACAGATAACATAAAATTAACACCAAGCAGACATCTATTGTGTCACAAGCACACATGACATACAAAGATGTCCTAAACAAAGCCCCCGGTTTTCTCCATAAACGCCTTAACTTGCAGCAACCACCACAGTGACCGGCTAAACTCACACACCATCTCCCCGGTTTGTGTGGACTCAGCGCTTTCTTTCACTTCTCCAGGGGCGATCACACTCCCACAACTCATTCAAAACGCATAACATCACATCCTAGTACACTAGTTCAATTTCCTAGACCTCTAGCACAAACATCACGCAGACTGACTCGACTCTCAAACAGGACCACAATCAAGACGCGTTAACCTAAGCTAACAATGAATAACATCCTAAGGCAATTCTACGGGGGATTTGCTACGGGAATAGCGTCTCACCTTGGCAACTGCAGACGCGGAGACGGGACGCAGGAGACTTCCGGATCGACTACTGAACTTCTGGACCTAAACCAAAAAGGGACTCGGATTAGACCTTAATCCGGATCCGGCTCAAAAAGGAAACTTTCTATTTATGGAAACCTGCCATAAATGGAAACTTTCTAAAAACGGAAACTTTCTAAATCGGGAAACCTGCCCAAAATAGGAACTTTCCTGAAAAGGAAACTTTCCAAAAATAGAAACTTTCCAAATTGGAAACTTGCCAAAAATGGAAAGTTTCCATAAATGGAAACTCCTAAAACCGAGCGCGGAAGAGCTGCGATAGCAATCTAGATCCTACGGAAACAATTACGGAAATACGGAAAAGGAAAATAGCGGAATAGAACGAAACGGAAACGGAAACGCTAAACGCGAAACGCCAAAACCGCAGAAACGCTCACCTTGCGATTAGCGGCGGCGACGGAAACGCAACGGGAGACCCGCAATTTTGAGAACGCGATGGCTAGGAGCTGCGACACGGGTTGAAAGGCGGAGAGGAGGCTCGGTCGGGGGCTCACAGCGCTCGACGGTGATCTGCGGCTCACGGGTTAACGGTGACGGCGGCTGGGAGGTGCGATCGGGCTCGGTGAAAGGCTCGACGGCTCAGATCGACGACTGGATGGGTTGATCGGGCTCGGGTGATGGCTCGACGGCTGGGATCGGCGGTTCGAGAGGTGGAAACAACCCGATCGGTGGCAAAGACGGCTCGGGAAGAGATGACGGCGACGGGGAGGGCTCGGTTGGTGGCTGCGGCGCACGGGTTTGCTCGATCGGTGGCTCAGCAGAAGGAAACGGCAGCGGTGGCTCACGGGAAGACTCGAGTGGCTCGGTTACGGCTCGACGGCTAGGGTTCCCGGTTTCGGGGAGAGATTTCGACAGACCTCCGCTACGGGTTTCGGGATGCTGCGTTTCTCGAGGCGAAGACGCGTTTAAATAGAGAGACAGAGACACGGGGAACCCTAGGGCTTTCGGTCCTCCTAAACCGATTCCTTCGGATTGAACCGAACCGGGTTGATTGATGCGGTTTACTCCCGATTCCGGGTCGGGGTCATTACAATTCTCCCCCACTTCCATGGGATTCGTCCTCGAATCCTGAATGTCCTCCGGTTGCCTTCCGGATCCTTCGAACAATTATGGATAATCCCTTTTCATGACACTTTCGACTTCCCAGGTTTCCTCCTGGATACTGTCTCCTATCCATCTGACTTTGACCATAGTCACAACCTCACCCTGAACTTCTTTCGCTGCCCTTTCTAGGATTTCTGCGGGTAGGCTCTGAACTGCGAAGTTCTTTTCCAGACTTGGCGACAGATTAAGCAGAATCAACTCTGGTTCCTTGACGACT
Organism: Anastatica hierochuntica; assembly: GCA_900406275.1. Taxonomy (NCBI): domain Eukaryota; kingdom Viridiplantae; phylum Streptophyta; class Magnoliopsida; order Brassicales; family Brassicaceae; genus Anastatica; species Anastatica hierochuntica. The sequence continues at coordinate 21,270 of OVAN01004119.1, forward strand.
TTTCTCAGCACTGACACATGGAAGACATTGTGGAAGTCTGCTAATTCGGGCGGTCGATGCAACTTGTAGGCCATTGCGCCTATCCTTTCAACGATGGGGTACGACCCCATTTATCTGGGTCTCAACTTCTTCTTACCCTTTCCTTGCTTCCCTCCTTGGAAGTTTCTCATCTTTAGGAATACCACATCTCCTACTGCGAATTCCAAATCCCGACGACGGTTGTCTGCATAACTCTTTTGGCGATCATGGGCTTCCTTTAGCCGTTGTTTAAGCATCTCAACCTGCTGTTCAGTTTCCTCTATGATTTCGGGTGCTAGATCTATGCTCTCCCCCACTTCGGACCAGCACAGGGGCGTCCTGCATGGTCTTCCGTAGAGAGCTTCATAGGGTGGCATCCCTATGCTAGAATGGTAGTTGTTGTTATANCTTCATAGGGTGGCATCCCTATGCTAGAATGGTAGATGTTGTTATAGGCGAACTCCACCAATGGCAGGTACTTAGACCAACTGTCTCCCCATTCGAGTACACACGACCGCAACATGTCCTCTAGGGTCTGAATCGTCCTTTCCGATTACCCATCGGTCTGCGGGTGGTAGGCTGTACTGAAGTGTACCTTTATGCCCAAAGCTTTCTGAAACGCTTGCCAGAACATGGATGTGAACTTGACATCTCGGTCCGATACTATGCTGACCGGAACTCCATGCAATCTGACAATTTCATTGATATACTTCTCTGCTAACTTATCTGCGCCGCCAGTCCTTTTTACGGGCAGAAAATGGGCACTCTTTGTCAACCGGTCGACGATTACCCAAATTGCGTTTCTACCTCCTGTAGTAGATGGCAATCCGGTGACAAAATCCATGGTTACCATATCCCACTTCCATTGTGTTATGCCTTTACTAACTGGCATGTCTGACACTACGAAACCCATGTGGCTACATCCCCTTTCATTCCGCCCCAGTGATAATACCTTTTCAAATCTCGGTACATTTTGCCCACTCCCGCGTGAACTGAGAACTTTGAACAGTGAGCTTGTTGTAGAATTTCCTTTCTCAACTCCTGGTTGTCGGGTACACAGACTCTGCCTCTAAACATGACCGTTCCATTGGTCGCTTTATTGTACCCAATGACCTCCTTCTCAACCATCTCCCTAAGAAGCTCGTCCTTGGTCTGAGCCTCACGGATTCTCCACAGCAGATCGGCTCGATCCACTGCTTCCAGACCGGTTAACCCATCTTCGACAGTAGTGGCGCATAATCTGAGACTTGCCACCATTTCCACCAGCTCTTGAGTCTCCTTTGACTCGGTCACATCTGTCCTTCTGCGGTTTAGAGCATCTGAAACTTGGTTAGCCTTGCCAGGATGATAGGCAATCTCCATCTCGTAGTCTGCCAGAAGTTCTACCCATCTGCGCTGTCTCAAATTTAGGTCTGGCTGGGTGAAAATGTACTTCAAACTCTTGTGATCGGTGAAAATCTAGATCTTCTCTCCGTACAGATATGCTCTCCAGATCTTGAGGGCGAAAACCACTGCTGCTAACTCCAGATCATGCGTCGGGTAGTTCAACTCATGAGGTCTCAACTGTCGCGAAGCATAGGCGATGACCTTNTGAAGCATAAGCGATGACATTCTCAAGCTGCATCAGAACGCAACATAGCCCAACTCCTGAGGCATCCGTATAGACCTGGTACGGTACCCCTACCCTTGGCAAAGCAAGCACTGGTGTTTGAGTCATCGATCCTTTAGGGTTTTGAAGCTCTTGGAACAGTCCTTTGTCCACTTGAATTTAACTCCCTTTCCTGTAAGGCGAGTCATTGGCTTAGCCAAACTGGCGAATCCCTGGACGAACTTGCGGTAGTACCCCGCTAAACCCAAGAAACTACGGACTTCAGTAGCGTTGGTAGGCATCGGCCAATCGGTGATAGCTTTGATCTTTTCTGGATCTACTGCGACTCCAGATCCTGAGACGACATGCCCTAGGAATCCTATTTCCTTTTGC